>JAMKCH010030392.1:0-23705 GCA_023653785.1 Ophioderma brevispina
GTATGCAGTATTGCATCATGACTTGCATACCTATTACTAATTTAGCTAATTAACTAATTAGTGAACTTTTGAAAAGTGATCCTTTGTCCTTGCACTTCAGCTTTTAACAGAATAAACCTGTGTAATAGCAAGATGGAATGCTTAGGTTAATATGTTTTTGAGACATTTATATTATGTAGAGGTTAAAAACAGATAAATGTTTGTCTTTATGTCTGTCCCGGTTCCGGTCATTTTGGGTTACGTGTTGCAATTTGTTTCGCTCCTGCCCAAACTCTGAGCCATTTCAACCAAATTAGGTCAGAAGATGGTCGCAGGTTCATATAGGGGTGTTCACCACTTGGGCCAATAACTTTTAAGTGTATGGGTTGGGGGGTGTTCAAATGGACCCAACATTTTTTGTCTGTGTGTGTGCCATTTTTTAATGGTCAAAATCATTTTTTTGGCCCAAATTTTTTATGCAATTGGCTTAAAATATCTTTTTGCACATATTTTGGTGCAAAAAATTCAAATCGGCCATGGCGTATTATTATACTAATGATTTCGGTGGCACTATTCAAATTTGGTTTTGCCCTTTAACTCGTACCGAGTAACTTAAAAAAAAAATCACAATGGTAAATATTTATTGATGATTTTCCTATTAATGAACCCAAAATTTTAAATGGAAAAGGTCCTTCAGAAGTGTCGTTTTCCTTTCTTTTTTTTTTTTTTTTTGGTGGGCGATTGGTGCGCATTTGGCAAAATCGTTTTTGGACTCGCTATTTTTGAACTCCGTACACTGATTTTAATTTTTTTTTCCTGTTTTATGGGGTTTGTTTTTAATGTCCCCCTCAGTGGAAAAGAGTTTTGTTTAAAATTCCCCTGCAAAGCGTTTTTCAGAGGGGGGGGGGGGTCCATTGTGGACCTCTACCCCCCCCCCCCTTATACACAAACTGAGTGCACAAGACTGATACAACTTGTTTTAATGGCATTCTTTGAAAATCTATGAATTTGGGTTTTTCTGTCACAATCAATTGCTATAAAATCACAATCTTGGTTAGATATCCACGGCCCCCAAATCCGTATCAGTTTTTAAACAGATTTGATTCAAAGGTCACACACATTGCATTAACCAATTCAGCTAGAAGAATCCACTCAACCTCAACCGCTGATTTGTGACCCATATCTATGGGTCCCGAGTCAGCGGTTGCAACCCCATATAATGGGTGTTAACAGATGGTCAAATCTCACTCAGTTGCCAATTAAAGGGTCATTTTGGTAGATTTTTGTAAACTTTAAAATAATGTGTTTCTCTTCAGTGCCTAAACAATTGAGCCGAGTGCAGCCTAGCTTGGGTCAAAAAAGGCACTGACGTCATTTCATGGGGTGGTTCAAGACAATGACACCCATTGACCACTTTATGACCTTTTTAAAAAAACCCCCCATCATACATGTTTCAACATTTTTGTGATCAAAATGAGGGGCAAGACTTGTGGTTTTAGAACCACGTGTTCTTCTTACCCAGCATTTTTTGTACCAAGTTATTTATTATCATAGTAATTTTCCATTGTAGTAAAGTAAAGGGTGTCACAAAACATTGTCCTCTTTGATACCATCACTTGATCGGCTTCTGCATCATGATTGCTCTGGTTCTGGTTTACTAGAATACAACCATGGTCAAGTCGGAGGATCCTGGGGATGCACGGTATGGGGTACAGTCACGGGCTAAGCGTTAGAGGAAAATGGTCATTCACTGACAAACCACTTTTTGCTACAAGTGCAATTTAACTTTAAGTTTTCACACAAATTAGACGGCTGGGCCGGGACATATATGCTGAACAAACCTAAAAAAAATTCTGAATTGCAAAAAGTTGGAAAAAAACCTTTCTCAAAAACAAAATTTTAAAAAAAAACACCCCCCGAATTTTTAAATTTTCATTTTTTTTCAAATTTAAAACTCTCTGTTCCAAAATTGGCAGCCTTTTTACTAAAAATCATTGAAATTTTTCAATTTTTTCCAAATTTAAAATTGGTCTATGGTAAGCCTGCACTTATAGAAGCGTTATAATGCGAAATGTTTGCTATTTTCTGTTTCGTCTCTGCATAGAATATCAAAAATTCTCAATTGCGCGTTTCCTATAAATCAGTATTTTGTAGGACTCAATATCACTCGTATCGCCGTTGCTCTGATAGCGTAGAGAGAGTAATTCACTGACAAAAACCCCTGTTTCCTGTAGAAGTTTGAACTTGAAATTTTCACACAAATTATACAAGAAGCGGCCAGTACATATATGCTACAAACTAAAAATAAAATTTGACTTTCCAAATTTTGAAAAATCTAAATTTTCAAAATGTTTCAAAAATTGAAAAATCTGTGTTGATTTTTTTTTAGGAACACTTTTTCAACATGCGAAATTTGGATATTTTCTGTTATCTATAGATATCTATCACAATTCTTCAAATTGCAGGGGTTTTCGTAAAAACAATGTTTTGTTAGACTCATGGCACTGTTTGCTCTGAATACAGAGGCAAACGGCGAGGAACTGGTCATCACTGACAAACCACTTGCCTGCCACTGTGATCCACGATTGCTCCCAAATACAGCCATCAGCGTTAGAGGAAAACGGTCAATCACTGACAAACCCACTTCCATGTAGGAATTTTTGATCGCTTTTGAAATTTCACACCATTAGAATCTGCCGGGACATCTGTGAATTACAAAATCAGTTAAAAAAAAATTGATTTCAAAATTTTTGAGAAATCTGCAAACCTAAATTTTCAAATCATTTCACATTTAAAAACGTGTTGTTGAAATTTTTTTCTAGAAACATTGTCCAAAATGCGCAATTTTTGCCGGACAACATCAATATGACAAACCACAAAAATGCTGAATTTTCAAAATTTTGAGAAATCTTGAAAACCTAAATTTTCAAAAAATTTCAATTTAAAAATCGGTTTTTTTTGTGAAATTTTGAGAAACTTGAAATTCATTGTTGGTGGAATTTTTTTTCTAGAACACTTTTTTCAACAAGTCGAAATTTTGCTTTTTTCTGTTTATCTATGAATGAGAAATCAAAAAATTCTCAAAAATGCACTGTTGCTCCTAAACTCTTGTTTTGTAGTATTCAATTGCACTGTATCGCCTATTGCTCCAAATACACGCCATTTCAGCGTTAGAAGGAAAACGGTTCCATCACTGACAAACACTTTAACTGTAGGAATTTTTAACTTGAAATTTCACACAAATTAGAACCTGCTGGACATCTATGAATGGACAACTAAAAAAAAAAAATTTGAAATTTCAAAATTTTGAGAAATTTTCAAAAACCTAATTTTCCAAAAAAAAATTAAATTAAAATCGGTGTAAATTTTTTTCTAGAACACTTCCAAAAATGCGCAATTTTGAGGGGACATCAATATGACAAAACCACAAAAAATTTAATTCAAAATTTGAGAAATCTTGAAAACCTAAATTTTTTTCAAAATGTTTCCTAATTAAAAATCGGTTTTGGTGAAAAAAATTTTCTAGAAACACTTTTTTCAAAAAGGCGAATTTTGCTATTTTTTTGTATATCTAGAAGAGAATATCAAAAATTCTCAAAAGCTATGTTTTCCCTAAAACTCAGTTTTTTGTAAGTATTAAATTGCACTGTAACTCGTTGGCGCAGCGTATCTTCCCTCGCCTTTCACAATGAGGTCTCGGGTTGTTTCCCGATCGGGGCTCGTTCTCGGCGGTTTTATGTGAATCTGGTTTCTCGATCCATACCGTTCCCGCTGTTTTCTATCTCCGGGTACTCCGTTTCCCTCCTGCTTCTTGCATAAATCCTGTGCTGTATTATGGTTTCTCTGATGTAGCTGAGCAATCTTTTCATGGCTGCCGACATCGCCTTGAGCAATTTTTACGTGATATGGGTCTCGCGTTAAAAAAATACTACTTATTATATTTATTTAAAAATCGTTTTTGTGAAAAATTTTTTCTAGAAACACTTTTTTCAAAAGGCCAAATTTTGATATTTTTTGTTTCTCTAAGAAGAGAATATCAACAATTCTCAAAATTGAGCACTGTTTTTCCTAAACTCAGTGTTTTGTAGTATTCATAAGTGGTTTTATTTTACCATTTTTAAAATAAGTGTATCTGTCTTAAAATAAGCACATCTCTTTCATTCATCCTGGCCAGCCCAGGCATGAATGGGGTGTTATCCCTGGTATTCATGCAGGATCTATGCATTGATTGTCTGACAACTGCATCCCTTTTGTTTGGTAGCACAATAGAAGGTATGTATGAGTAGCTATCCTCACATGCTGACTGTAAGACTGTGTTTGGGGGCACAAACTTACTGGTTATCAGAGGAGCAACATCTCCGTCATTTTGCTCAGGCAAAATGCTCTGCATGTATCTGGGTGTTTGACTGTTCCACATAGGGTAAATAGGCTACTACCATGACTGGGGATCTATCAGTTTTGCTAATCATATAGTAGGAAAAGGAATAACACCCTTTTCATTTTGCACAAACAGCGCAAACAAGACCACAACCGACGGCCCCGTCACCGACGTATATTTATGTGTTGAACACCACCCATGGTCTCCAAAGAAGAATCTGTGTATTTATTTAAATAGAATTTTCTTTTTAGTGTATAATGTATATAAGTTTTGAGAAGATTGTTTTGCCAACTTTAAAATTTTAAACATAAGATTGTATTCATTTTGGAAGTACAATATGAACTACAAAACAATTTCAGAATCCTCAACAGTTTGATGTTGATACAATTGTTTGGTTTTGGCATTTCTAATTAGAAAATGATAGTTAAATATTTTGGTTTTAAATCAATTTCTTGTTGGAAAATGAATTTGCCAAGTCTTATCAAGAAAGCATATAAAATATAAGATTTAAAGAAACATGAGATTTCAAAAAAGAAAGCGCCCCATTTTTCTCGACCTAGGTTTTTTACATATTTGGAATGCTTACCAATGTATTAGATCACACCTGAAGTGAATCAGCCGAATAAGCCGTCTTTTGTAAAGATGATGATTTAGTAGTTGTCCTTCTGTCGTGCACGACAGAAAGTCAAAGCATAGTTTTCTATGGGGAACGATACGATACAGGCAAGTTAAAACAATGTTTGCGGTTTTCTTTTCACCTGTTTTTGTTCCAATAAACCTTCCAAACGTTCTCTTAGGTGGTCTACAAGTGAAAATTTGAAGAATTCATATCTAAAACTCCTGTCCCTCGGTGAGACACAAACTAAAGACAGCCGTATACTTCTGTCTAATCTGGACTTAATACCAACCCCGTTTCAGAGGCGGGGGAGAGTACACTACCACATGGGTTCATCATCTCATGGGTGTCGACAAGTACGGATACAAGTCAACTCGCAACTCGCCCAAGTACAAACTCGCCACATGTAAACAAGCGCCCCAAGTACAAACTTGCCCCATGTAAACTCGCCCCACACAGTACAACCCGCCCCACGTAGTACAACTCGCACCACAAGTATTACCTGGTCCCAAGTATATAAACCTATATACAGGTGAGTCTAAAAAATTACACCCAAAATTAGGAATTTTTTATGAGAAACACATAATTTACCAAATTAATTAATGTGTGTTTTGTTTATCAGCTTTCTAATTTTAAAAAATCGATTGAGCCCATTCAAAGGCTACGGTTATTTTTGTGAAGGTATCCATTTTCCTGACCCGAACAAATTGGACCCTGACGGTTAAAAAGCAATAAAAACATGATCATTACAACTCATTACTACGCAGCTTGAGGGCTTCAAAATTAACTGTTGATTCTTTGGCTGCCGTATTCAAATGCTACGCAGACCATGTGTTAGAACAGATATGTAAGAATCTTAGATTTTTATAATTAACAGCATATATTTAAAATGACTAGTTTAATGCTTTAATCTGTTATCCAGATGGGGAGTTAGAAAGCCCTAATTTTGAAAATTTTACTTTTTTAATTTTGTATTTTTTTGTCCAATGTTGCACATTGTTGCTTCAAGTCTAAATATTGATTTTCATTAAAAAATAATTATTTTGATATCTGTTTTCATTTTAACAGTCTTACCCAACGAGTAACCAGACATTTTCATTTGGGGAGGGGACATGCGATGGGAACCATTAACTTTTTTGGGGAATCACTAAAACACATTTTGCAAAAGTGAACGACGGTAATTTCAAATACTATACATGTACCTTTTAATTTTTCTGATTTCTATTGGGGCCAGAGGGGCAAAGATTTTGAGTGCTGATTCCCAACCCTTGCCTCTCGCCCCCACCGCCCTCATCCCCCCACGTCCTCCCCTCCACGCCCTCACCCAAAGACTGGTTACGTCACTGGTTGTTTCCCTGACATTTATCCAATTTTAATTAATGGAGGACATGCTGCAAATACCAAAGCTAAATGCAAATCCAAGGGTTACTCTAGCGTGTAACTTGTTAGGTCTTCACACTTGGTACTTTCACTTCTGCAGCTGTAAACTTCGAATGCGTTATCAATTTTAAAATGCCGTAATTTTTTATATTAGAGCTAACACAAAAACAGGGAATGTACTACAAAAAGAAAATAGATGAATAGCACGGAGGGTTTTCCATGAAAAATCGCTCAATTTGGTTGCTACTTTTTTTTTTTTACTCGCCCTGTATTCAGACTTCTTATGGTATGGTCCAACCTCTTTCCTTAGAGTTTCCTTTCAAACCGAAGTCTGAAATCGCATAGATTGCTCTGCACTGGCGTGCACGAACTAATCTTTCTTCCAACCGTGTTGTTGTTACCTTTCCGAGATATGGGGAAGTATTTCCTGTTTAGATTCGAACTGCTACTTTATTTCAGTTGCAAATTAGTTGTGTAAGAAAATTTTTTCTTGTAAACTAAGTTTTCACTTTTGTTTTATTCATGTTCATATCGCTATGCAAATTTGTGTTGTTTTTGTTTTACATGTATGACATTTAAGCATGCTATTTTGTTCGCATTATGGAAAGAAATCCACGTCGTTGTGTTTGGGCTGTATGGCCCATTTTTTCTTTCCGGAGTTACTATTGGTAACTTTATGCTTTTTACTTGTAACTCAAAATAATATTATTAGAACAATCTCCCCGGTAGAATTTACAAACGACAAGTCTACCAAACACAAGTCTGCTACTCCAAATCATATTCAAACTTCAAGGTAGCCTATTGCTGGATTACTGATTTTGGATGGGCACCGGAATGTATTGGCTTCCACCAAAACAGTGCGCGTGGCAGGGATTAAGCGACAATTTGTTCGAATCCCAAATTTGTTTTCTGGGTCGGTGTTTTGTGGTGCATCAATAATTAAATGTATTTTTTTTTTCAACTGTATAATTCTTCTTGCCGATTAAATTTAGCTTTAAGCGTATCCAAAACAACTGTACAAAGATGACCGTCGTAGATACCCTATAACGGCAATTCATTTCGCACGGTGTTGCATGTTTGTTTTCTTTTGCTGGAGCGCAATTGTAGCGGTGTTTAAGACTTTCTGTTCGACATTTAAAAACATACAATTTTAAATGTTAATTGTAAATGGTCAAAAGCATTACAAATACCTGTGAAAAGAGTAATAGGAGGGATTTTCTGCTCAAATCCACTCCCCCCCAAATTAAAGACATGACACAAGAGGGCGCTGCACACTATTTTCTTGGACCTGAAGGGTTTTCACCCAACTAAATACTGGTACCATTTTACAGTCTTACCCAACGATGTAACCAGACATTTTCATTTGGGGAGGGGGACCAGGCGATGGGAACCATTTAACTTTTGGGGAATCACTAAAACACATTTTGCAAAAGTGAACACGGTAATCTGTCAATACTATACATGTAACTTTATTTTTCCTGATCTCTATTGGGGCCAGGAGGGGGCAAAGATTTTGAGTGCGGATCCCACCCTTGCCCTCGCCCTCCCACGCCCTCACCCTCCCACGTCCTCACCCTCCCACGCCCTCACCCAAAGACTGGTTACGTCACCGGTGTTCCCTGACATTTATTCCAAATGTTTAATTAATGGAGGATATGCTGCAAATACCAAAGCTAAATGCAAATCCAAGGGTTACTCTAGCGTGTAACTTGTTCGGTCTTTCACATTGGGTACTTTCACTTCTGCAGCTGTAACTTTCGAATGCGTTAATCAATTTTAATGCCGTAATTTTGATATGAGAGCTAACAAAACAGGGAATGTACTACAAAAAGAAAATATATGAATAGCACGGAGGGTTTTCCATGAAAAATCGCTCAATTTGGTTGTACTTTTTTTTTTACTCGCCCTGTATTCAGACTTCTTAATGGTATGGGTCCAACCTCTTTCTTAGAGTTCTTTCACCGAAGTCTTGTAAATCGCAATAGATTTCTGCACTGGCGTGCACGAACTAATTCTTTCTTCAACTGTTTTTGTTACCTTTCCGAGAGTATGGGAAAGTATTCCTGTTGATATTCGAACTGCTACTTTATTTCAGTTCAAATTGTTGTGTAAGAAAATTTTCTTGTAAACTAAGTTTTCACTTTGTTTATTACATGTTCATGCTATGCAAATTTGTGTTGTTTTTGTTTGTACATGTATGACCATTTATTCGCATGCTTATTTTGTTCCATTATGGAAAGAAATCCACGTCGTTGTGTTTGGGCTGTATGGCCCATTTTTCTTTCCGGAGTTACTATTGTACTTTATGCTTTTTACTTGTAACTCAAATAAATATTATTATAATCTCCCCGGTAGAATTTACAAACACAAGTCTACAAACACAAGTCTGATACTACAAATAATATTCCAAACTTCAAGGTAGCCTATTGCTGGATTTACGGATATTGGATGGGCACCGTGTATGGCTTCCACCAAAACAGTGCGCGTGGCAGGGATTAAGCGACAATTTGTTCGAATCCCAAATTTGTTTTCTGGGTCGGTGTTTTGTGGTGCATCAAATAGATTAAATGTATTTTTTTTTCAACTGTTAATAATTCTGCTTTGCCGATTAAATTTTAGCTTTAAAGCTTATACCAAAACAACGGTAAAAAGATGACCGTCAGTAGAACCCTATACGGCAATTCATTTCGTCACGGTGGTTTGTCATGTTTGTTTGCTTTTGCTGATCGCAATTGTAAGCCGGTGTTTAAGACTTTCTTGTTCCGACATTTAAAAACATGAACAAATAAACCATGTAAAATGGTCAAAAGCATTACAAAATACCTGTGAAAAGAGTAATTAGAGGGATTTTCTGCTCAAATCCACTCCCACCACAAAATTAAAGGACATGACACAAGAGGGCGCTGCACACTTTTTTCTTGGACCTGAAGCAAAAAATTTTGTCATTTCACGTTGAGATAGGTATAATAGAACACAAAGAAACCCAGCCCTAATGAAAAGAAAAAATGACCCATTTATAGCCCATTCCTAGTTAAAAGCTTTAATATGATGTACGTAAAACTCTCCTGTCATTTCAAATAAAGAAAAAACGCCCAATTGGGCGCAAAATGTGTTTAGAAGGAATCCCCAAGTTATAAGCTTGAATTTAATGTAGGTTACACCTTCCTGTCATTTCAAATAAAGATGTTGCCTAAAACTTCGTCTTAAATAATATCCACACATGTATGGTATATCTTTAGATATACCACCAATCATTACCACCCTGAAATTACAACCCTGAATGACCCCTTTCACTGAAAATGACCTTAGGGAGAAAAGGCAATCCCTTCCAATTTTTTGCCTTTCACCCTTGTCATATACCTCTTGCTCACCGTAGTTTAACTCTACGTGGCGGCCTGATCATTTTTCTTATAACGAACTCTCCGGCATCCTTTCGTTATTTATATTGAATATTATGAAAAGAGTAAATTTTAAATCCAAAACTATAATATTAAAAACATACCAACTAAATTTTATTGAATTATCTTAATTAAATATTGTTATCGATTGAATTTTATGTGACTACTACAAAATTTTAAATTGACTAATTATTTTATCAAATTTTTTATCGAAAAAAAAAAAATTTTGTCGCCACAAAATGATCGAAAATGAATCACATATATTTTACATTTATTTGATTAAATTTCATTAAAAATGTTATGAACTGAATTTGGATCACTTTCATCATCGAAAAAAGTATCGTTTAAAATTTCATTAAAAATGTTTTGACTGAATTTGATTGATAAAATTTCATCTACAATTTATCAAGTAAATATAAAAAAATCTAATACAGTGATAATCCAAGTGGGATATTGTTCTGGTGTATATAAGACTTACTAATCTCTTATACATGATATCCAGAGTTTTCGGAACTAAAGATAAGCCTAGATGCCAGATGTGTTGGTCTGGCAGATGAAGGGGGCTAGCTGTATATTTGTAGATGTTGTGGCGCATCCCACGGGGGGCGCATGGGTGGGGCATAATGGGTATGACCTGTGCCAAATAAATGGATATCTCCTCAATAATGAAAATTCCAAATAAACTTCCAAGGGCCCGTGGTTGTTTGTTGAAGGCATGCTGAAGGGATTTCAATGTACTGGTACATGTCCTGAACAACTGTTTTGAAGTTGCACATAATTTTGTTGTTTGCTCCTGTGGCCTTGGAGATGATTAGCCTATAATATATAGGCTATTGTCATCACGTAGCAAATTAGAGTAGGAAAACCCAATATCTCTCAGAAATAGTCTCATCATGTATGGTTCCAATTCTTTTTGAAATCGAAGGTATGCAAGTAATGACATTTCTTTGAAAAGTTATGTTGTGGATTTTGAAAATTGTGAGGCGGAGGTTGCGTTTGGGGCATTTTGTTCGGCCTTTTGTGTTTTTGGCATGGAATTGTGTGTAGGCAAAGATTTATGCTGAATTGTCTGTTGTCCTACAATGTAGGTGCATTATTGTGAAAGCTGATGAAGCCATGCCTTATCAATGCTGGACTAGAGAGGCATTGCATTTGCAGCCTAGTCTGGTAACCATTGGCAAGGGAACATTTCATGCTTATCTAGGAGGATGATAGTTATGTTATCACACTTCATAGCACTCAATTAGTCATTTTCATCTTGTGGACTCAGTTGTGGGTGATATTAGCTGAACAATAATTTGTTAGTTGAAAACACCCTCTGCTGCTTCACAGCTATGGTGCAAGGTTAAAGTAAACCACTTGTTTATTTCTTGGTAGCTTGCAGCCTTGAGGGTTGGTATTATCTGACCTTGTGAGCCTCTTGTGGCTTGTCACATATATGAATGTGAACAAATGCGTGGAGCTTTTTCAATATTTTAAGAAAAAAATAAAGTGTTTTAAAACATAGTTTAGTATCATAAGTGGGATGCAAATTAGGTCTATTTGAAGCTGTCAGTGGTTGGAATCGGTTGTTTTAGTCAAGTTACATTGGTAATTTTGTATAAAGTTGACACTTTACAATACTCTCGTATTAACAACACCTCATGTTGACATGACAAAAGCAGGGAGTTAACCAACAAGGATCGGTTGTCAATTGCTATAGCTGTGTGGAATTGAACATATGCATGTAAACAACATGCTTGGTATTAAGGAATGAGAACTAATTACTGGTAGACAGCATTCCGAATGAGTGATTAAATACAAAATGATAAGATTGAGTCATTTGGGACAAAAAATGTATTGAGAGTAAAACTAATGCAAAGTTTACAGGAAGACTGATATAGGGAATATTAAACCAAGAGAGGAAGAAGTTAGGACGGTGTACTCTCAATTAAAGTGTGGGTAAAAAACGATTCACAGATGGAAGAACACTCTCGATGCCACGAAAAACATACTCATTAGGTCGTTGCCGATTAAAAATTTGGAAAGACTTAAAATATTATACCATTGTGATAGGCCTACGTCATTTGAAGTTGAATTCCATATCGAGTTAAATGAATTTACAAAACATTGAAAACAAACAATTACATACATTAAAAGCTCAGATTAATGTGATATATTTTGGTGGAGTCACACGAAATAATAATTACTTTAAATAATATGTTTTTTTAATTAGTTCATTTTAAATTACTATTGCAATGATTAAAGCGCATTTGATTATCGTACATATTAAAAATGCCATGTTATTGCTTAGTTCACTTTTCAGGTGTGAATTACTCCTTTGGTATGCATTATAAAGCCATGCCAAAAACCGGCTTTAAAAAATGGGAACGCCCTATTCTGAAAATTTTAATGTGTTCCCTTTAAATAGTAAAAAGTACTAGTAAAACAAGTGCAAGTAAGGAGGTACATTAAAAAAAATACAGGATATATCAATTAAGAACAAAAAGAACTCATGCCTAATTTAAAAGAGGAAATTTTATGTAAAGAAAGCAATGGAGAGGATCAAAAAACCAATTGTCACCCTATTGCCAAGTGTTCAGATATGCAATAATATATAACAAAGGCCTAATTTAAGTCAGAAGTAAATTAATTAGGGCAGATTGTCCTTTTTAAGGCTCTCTTGTTTTACCACTTGATCATTGAAAGTTGTATTGCAATTGTGTGAATGTTTTGTTGTTAGGGTTAAAAACCCACTTTGTCCTGGCATGGTACTCTTTGAAGTGTTAACAGATTAAAAGATAACAAGTTAACAGATTTTGAAAACAGAATAACAAAAAGATTAAATTACTAGTAGGGCCTACATAGCAGACATCTAAAAGTACTTGTGGAATCAATCACATTTTAGAGGAAAATTATTATATAGTGTTATTAAAATGATCAAAAGTATGGTGCGGGTTTATTATTTTTGCTGTTCTAGCATGCATGTTGAAAAAATCAGTAGGGATACATTATAACTGAAAATGCAGTGTCATATGAAGTGCGATTAAAGCACTTCAGGGATTTGCTAATCAGAAATCGAAAAAAAAAATCATTCAACAAGAATTAGTCTTAAAAAGACAACCATCACATAGCGAGGGGATGTTAGACTTTAATACGTTGGTGTGAATACTTGAGATCATAGGAAAGTAGGAAACAAAGTCTCGTATAAGAGAGACTTATATTTTCAGGCATCAAAATAATCATGCATCACCTTTAGTTTGAAATACCACTGGGTGTGGAAACGCCCGCTTTATGTATTACAGCCATATCCATTTCATAGGTGAGTTGCCCCCCCCCCTGGTTCAGCAAGATGAACATTGTGGTGGTTTTCAATCAAATAGATTTAAATATTTAACCACAGTTCCATTGCACAGAGATTACCAAATCAACGTACAGGAAACCTTTTTAAAAAACAACGCTTGTCATACGAGGCAATGAATGAAGTATGAACTCCGATGGCACAGTTTCAATAGCTTTCATGCACATGTGTATTTAGAAACACATCCCTGAGTTTTGTGTATAATATGTGATACTGTATAGATACACAAGATCAGTTCATGTCATGCATGTACAAAGTAAACACACTGAAACTGGGCCCTTGGTTGCTGAGCATATAGGTGTATTATCTGGGGCATTGTACACATAATGATTACTATCAAGACCATGGTCCGATCATTCATTACATGTCAATGAACTGAGAAGTTATCCACTGTGAGGTGGGCTGTCATCCAATCAAAAGTATTCTTTCTAGCTGCTTAGGAAACGTAATTGAATTTCCTAGTAGGTAGATACCATGTCCTTAATTAAAATAATTGTAACCTTTGTACGGCCTACATGAGACAACCACCCAAACTCTGTGCATGACGGTGATATTCTGCCAATCATTGCATGCTGCAACATATGATAGCGTAACTTTAATGTTGTGGCTTTTATCCACTCCGACTTGATAACCATCTTCGATGAAAAAAATCAGATTTTTGCATGTCTGTAACAAAGAATAGGTCTCCTCACATACACTGCAAAGTTACGAACAAAGCAACCTACATGGACAAAATCGGATGTTTTATTCATTAGTGTCCGGTTTGACAAATTATATTACACGTAATTGAATGGAGACTTTGTATATTGAAAAACTGACGTTTTCTTCATGTTTCAGTCAATTCTTCAGTTGGAAAAGGAACATATGAGAATTCTGACAGGCTTATTCTTCACTTTAAGCCATTCCTGCACATTTCAAATATTTTGACTCTTCGGAATACATTACTGATAATGTCTTAATGAGGCAATAAGCCAACATGTGTTTGGTTCCTTTAAACCTCGCACTGTGTTAACTGTGAAACAGCCCCAAAAATTCTATCACTCAAACCAGTCATTACGTGGCCTTACAAACACCACTGCTATTCAGAGTGTATGAGAAGGGTCATCCACAATGCACCAGTTTGGGACATTTCACCTCAATAAATGTCATGTGATGCCAGCAGGGGATTCCCAAAAATTCCCATTCTTTAAAGGGTGACCTGTCATGCAAGTATTAGTGCCGGCTTTCACGTTACTTGGGATTTTAATCAAGTGATCACCCTTTCCAGGTTTGCATAATCATAACACAAAATGTATTAATGGCAAATTTCTATTGTAAATAATTATAAAGGTACTTTAAAAGATGTTGTTGTGGTCTTTGAATGGCATCATATTATAGGCTGCATCATTGCTGCTATGGTTTGTTGATGAAGGATTCTGGGGGTGAGAGGATGCATTACCCATCGGGGAATGCATCCTCTCACCTACTGATTTTGCGGATGTTTTTCATCATTAATTATCATGATAATATTTGCTTAGTGTTATCGCCAGCTTTAACCAACCTTTGGTACGGTTTCACATTACTTTTCGTCTTGTACGAGTGTATTCATTTGATCCGGTCCGAACCGGAACCTATAACACACGTATTTTCTCGAAAAAACCATGAAAATAAATCTATAGTCTTTGAATACAGTAGTGCCTAAAATTATTATTATAGGAAGATGACAAGAGGAAGGAAAAAAAATTATGGGGGGATTCGAACTGAGATCTCAGTCGCGGGGGGCGAGAGCTTTAGCCGCTGCGCTAAACGGGATTCGTGTGTAAGTGGTGAAAATGTTGCTTAAGCCGGGGTAACACCTGACCTCACTTAAAAAAACAACGTCAAAAAAATTCTACATTTACACTTTTGGAGTAAGCGAATAATGAATTCGCTTGTAGATCTAAACAATTACTCCAAAAATCGTGTCAAATTTGGTTCATCAATTTGAAGAGAAAAAGATTGTTTGGATGAGTTTCCGGCATCCCGAATGCTTCCGAGACGGCTTTAAAGTTAAAAATTGTGGTGATCATTTGTCCTACCCCCCCCCATGCTCTCCTTCACCACCCCCACCCCCCGATGCTTAATCGTGACGTCCGTGCTTTAAATAAAATCATAAAATTCATTTTTGGCTAAGATTGTATGCGGTTTCGTATGTTTTTCAGCGTCTCAGACCCCTGTTGAAACCACTCGAAGGCGTTCCATGCGATGTTAAAAATGTTGCTACATCAGAGTATCTGGGGCCGTTTTAGGTGATTACTGGTATTTCACTACGAAACATGTTGAGAGAGTTCCGCCAAAGGCCCTAGTCGTGAAAGCTACGCCACCTCGGTGGTCCCGGGCACATTGCGTCCGATGGGTTATAAGAGACCGTAGTTGTGCAAGCGAAATAAACTATATACAGTGATATCCACGTGGGGTTAGAGTCTAAACCCCTGATGTATAGAGAGGACTATACTAATTTGTAATGATATACAGGCGGGGTATAAGAGAGAGACTATAATTTCGTGGTGTGTAAGAGAGATATATACAGTGATTATCTGAGATCCAGTATAAGAAAACTATTGTTCTGGTGTCAATGTGGGGGTGTAGATATTTTTGGAATTTTGAGCATGTTTTTTTTTTTTAATTATCTTATTTTAAAAAGATGAGTTTTTAAAGTTGGGTTTTTTTTTTTAATTTGAAAATTGAAACTCGACGTGTTTTTAATGAATACTGTTATTTACAGTAACTAAAGTTAACATTTTACATTTTCTAAGTAGCATGGCACAGAAATGGCGGCGCGGTGGGGCAGATCCAAATTATAACATATGGGGGTTTTGTTCAAAATTAACTCTCGATTGGGATACTATCTTTCAACAGGATGGCAGTATTGTGACATGAATTAGTCGCGAAATAATCACTTTATTTTCAAAGGTAGTAGCTACAACTCTAAAATACAACACCTTATTTTGAGCTATAATATCGCTGATAGGTATATAGGGAGTGCGCATTCCTATGCAAGTAATGTTTAATCCCACAGTAGTACCAGCGCGAATCTTTGTATGGATTTGGCCGAATTTGACAATTGAGCGCAAAGTGGTATTTTAACACTTTGACGCAGTACCGCCGAGAGGGGGGTCAAAGGGTGTAATTGACATCGGGCCCGGGGTCCTAGGGGGCCCGTAATTAAAAAAGTTCAGCCCTTGCGGTTGTGACAAAAGTCAGAGAGGGAGGTAGAGAAGAAAGTGAGGAGAGGGATGGGAGGGGAGAGGGCGAGCTAGAAAGAGAGAACATTGGCGGGATACAGGGGCCCTGCGACAATGATTACCTATACTTACGTTGAGAAATACGAGTAAACCACAAAATTTCATTTTTTTTCGCGCTATGGTCATGAATTATAAAGTGGAAAATTTTACCAATTTCAAATTGTTTCGATCAAATATACATTGAGGAAAATGTGTTGTGTGAAAGTACCATTGCAAGAGTCCGCGTTCGTGCCTGAACCCAATACGAACCGTGATAATGAACCCTCTCCATGAACATTTATATATTATTATTTGCAACAAAACTAAAACCATCAGCATATTTTACTTTTTTAAACGTTCAGTATCTCTCATTAAAAAGTGAAAACACAATTTCTATTTTTTTATTAAAATTTTCATGAGAAATGTGTTTTGGGAAAGGAACATTTGCAAGGCTCGCGCTTCGCGCTGGGAGGGAACCCCTTCCCACGCACCCACCCAACGGGCTGTTTCAATAAACACAATATGAAAATTCAAACAAAATCCCATAAAGTTGCATCTATCAACTACATTATTACAGATCCCACACCCCGCGATGGCGCTTCGCAGCAACCGTAACTTCAAAAATTCTCTATCCCCCCATGGGGTTATGGAAAACGAAATTGTTAAACGGGGCCGTAACTCCAAGGTTCCCCGGCCCGCAAAATTTTTTTCTTTTTTTCCCCCTGTTTTTTTTTTTCGGGGGGGGGGCGGCCCTGCTTTGCGCAAGCTAATAGAATTAATGTCATGGCGGGGTACATGGATAGAAAACTAAGCATCAAAAAATTTTACATTATATTAAATATCTCTTAATAATAACAGGGCTCCGGGGAGGTGAGCACTTATATTCCGGATGTATCAGGGCTTATGTACAAAAAACGCATAATTAGAGTATATTATCGATCAGGCGATGGATGTATGCGCTTACATTGTTTAGGGAATCAAAAACAGGGTGTGAATTAAATGCTGAAAATAGATTTTCTTCCCGATTTTCTCCGGATTTCACATGGTAGATTCCCGGGCCGGGCGAATTTAATCATTTTCTGAATTTGACGAATCAGCAATATGTCGCCGTCCACGTAGCCTTTATTATCATGTTTATAGGAGTTTCATTTCATTTCCGCGTGCTAATCTTCACTATAAATGACTGATTGTTAGGGTTTACATGATTTCATTCGTTACTGTAATTTTACAGTATGATATAATATATTTTTACAATAAAACTAAATTTTACAGTATATGCACCGTAAAAATTTGTTGATAGCCTGAATAAGTAAGTCGTGTTCATCAGTGTTTTTTTTTTTTCAACACATTTACAATCTCTGTAATAACTCGCCAACTATAATGTGTTTGAAGTGGTTTGATTAATTTAACATTATACTGTAATTTTTTACCGGGTGTTGTTGGCAGAATGGATGCCAGGAATTTCTGGTAAAATTGACAGTATTTTTTTTTGCAATGAATACATAGTGGTAAAAAAGTTTACTCTTTTTCGTCTGCAAATTTCTCAAAAGTGATGGGCATATAGATTTTTTTGAAAGAAATTAACTACAATAGCTTGTTAAAACCTGGCGAAAACGACGTTGAAAAAAGTGTACACCTTTTTTTGGACTACTCTGTACGCAATGACGATATATACTGCAATGACTGCTATATATGTTCCAAGTAGGGAACATAATGACATAATTCGGCGATTTTCGGATATCTGTTAACACTCTTAATTTACGGAGTGAACGTAAGTTTCCTTATAGATTAGGATCGTATGAATGATAATCATGATATCAGGCTATATTTTTAAGCTTTTAATCAGTGGCATGAACGGGGGGGGGGCAGCTAAACGTATCTTTGACAATTTTGAGCCTTCATTATATATGTATGTTGAGTATTATAAAAATCATGGAATTTAGTATTCACGATTAATCATTTTCGAGTCCCAATTACTATTACTAAGCACGCTTTTTTAGTATATTACAACTTAATTTATCATTTTGTTGGAATTACAAGTTCAGTTCTTGAAAGTCACTGTTATTCTGATACTTTACCTATGACTGCAAGTTTTATACATATGATTCCTTTGGTGAATTAACGCTATAGACCGATTTTCCGGCGATCTCTCCCATTGAAAAATGGCCGATTTTTGCATAAATCTTTAATAAAAATTTCAATATCTTATCGACAACTTAGATCCCCTAGAGAAATGTATTTCAAAGTGTATACTCTTTCTATTAACGTTTCCAATCTTGCAAATTCAAAGCTTTTCCGAGAGTCGCGTCTCCTACATTATAAAACCTGTTACGATGCGTTGGATGTAATGCTTTTCCATTGAAAAAAATACAGGTTTTTTTGTATAAAACCTATCTAAAAAGTTTAAATAAAATCCTTCGCACAATTTAGATCTCCTACAGAAAGGGATTTCAAGGTGTGCTCTTTCTCATACAGTTCAAAAAAGTAAGTCCCCCCCCCCCCCCGACAAACGTGCGTTTTTCTAGAGAAGTTAGGCTCCTTGTTACAAAAATGTGAAATGTACACTGCAATGTTACACATTTAATGTGCAAAAAAAAATCACACAACAGTTAATCTTCAACCTGAAATTACGTCATTTATTAAATTTGATGACTAATTAAAAATGACCTTTCATGCATAGGATTTAGCAAATCGAGAAAACCGGATGGAGAAGTACCAACATGCCTAGTACAACATAGGAATACCACAGACACTTGATTTTGGTACCAATGGATAGCTATGGTCATCTTCTTTCCATTGCTACCAAAACGAGTACCAACATGCCTAGAATTACGTCAGGCTGGCGTTATAAGGTTCACATGTCAGCAAAACTGTCAATTTCCATAGTATAGTGTAGAATAGGGGAAAATTGGTTTTTCGCCAAAAAAGTTTGGAATATCCGATTTCCACACGGTTTGTGCTCTCTTTAATGGGATATGACTAGTTATATACTCAGTTTTAGTGCTACATTTTTTGAGTCAGTAATATTGCGAAATATCAATTTTCCACCCTATATCCAGTATTTTCAGCCTATCAATAGATAGGCTTTTCCCATCAAGTAGAAGATTTTCTGTCAGGGGCAGCCACTAAAATCGAAACTAGTCTTTTGTATCTTGTTCAATTCTTGTGAAAATCAGTTATGCAAGTATTGAAATTGCTGGTGCTTTCTGTTACAAATTTTTGAAATTTTGAGTTCAAATTGTTTTTTTTTGGGTACTTTTTGTATTTTTGCCCTGATTTCCAAGGTGACAATTAGTAGGCATTTTTTGCATGCAGCATCACTTGTCCTAGCTGTTATGTTAATAATGCTAGCCTTGATGCATTCGCGGTCTAATGTTTTGAACTTAGTTGTGTTTGTCAGTGTTCTGGCATGTTTATTTACATAAGCAAGGACACATCCCATGTCTGTTTGGTGTAACACACTCAGTACCTCTGGTCAGTTGTACATTTTGGCAATATGCTAGTACTAGTAGTTTTAAGATGATATGTTATAGCATTAATATAATGTAACATTTCTGTACATGAGTAATTTAAAAAAATGTTTCTATTTCCTCAGAATGTAAACTTTCTATAATAAGCCCAGTGCATGCACCCTATCAATAGAATTTGACACTAAGTGACTGCTCATAGTATAATATCCTCTACTTTGTAAAAATCCAAATTATTTCTTTCTCAATTTAAAATAACCGTCTGGAATTTCCCGGTGTGTGTGTATGTGTCTGTCCGTGTATGTGTCTGTCCGTGTATGTGTGTCTGTCCGTGTATGTGTCTGTCCGTGTATGTGTCTGTCCGTGTATGTGTCTGTCCGTGTATGTGTCTGTCCGTGTATGTGTCTGTCCGTGTATGTGTGTCCATATCTATGCCTGTCTGTACCCGTCTCTTTGGCTGTCATCATGCATGTGTGTATGTGTGTGCCTACAAGTGTGTGTGTGTTGTAAAAAAATGTCAAAAATAAGAATTAACAATTGAACAAATCTGTTTGCTCAGAGCAAGAACAAGAAACCAATTTGTATGTGTGTATGTGTGTATGTGTGTGTGTGTGTATGTGTGTACGTATGTGTGTAAGTATCTGGACGTGTGTGTGTGTGTTGTAAACAAATGTCAAAAATAAGAATTAACAATTGAACAAATCTGTTTGCTCAGAGCAATCCCAAGAAACCAATTTGTGTGTGTGCGTGCGCGCGCGTGCGCGCGCGAGTGTGTGCATGCGTGCGTGTGTGTGTGCGTGTATACATGTATTGTATGCATGCATACATATTAGCTAATTAACTAATTAGTGGACTTTTGAAAAGTGATCCTTTGTCCTCACATTTTAAGCTTTTTGTTAACAGAATAAACCTATATAGCAAGAGTGAATGCTTAGGTTAATAGTTTTTTAGACATTTATTGATAGCGTTTAAAACAGACAATGCTTGTCTTTATGTCTGTCCGGTCATTTTGGTTAAAGTGTTGCAATTTGTTTCTCTCCTGCCCAAGCTCTTGAGCCAATTTCAACCAAATTAGGTCAGAAGAACCCTTGGTCCAAGGTTCATATAGGGTGTTCACAGATTGGGCCAATTAACACTTAAGTGTATGGGGGGGTCCACGTGGACCCAACATTGTGTTTTTTGTGTGCCATTTTTATTGGTCAATCATTTTTGCCCAAATTGTATGCAATTGCCTAAATATCAGTTGTGCATATTTTGGTGGCCAAAAAATCAAATCGGCCATGGCGTTATTATGCTAATTATTTTGGCGGCACAATGCAAAATTTGTTTTCGCCCTTAAATCGTACTCAAGTAACCTTAAAAAAAATCAGCAATGTAAATGTATAGATGATTTCCTATTATGAACCAAATTTTATGGAAAAAGTCCTTCAGGAAAGTGGTGTGACTTTTTTTTGGTGGGAGAATTGGGTGCGCGTTGCAAAAATCGGTTTTTGGACCGCTATTTTGAATCCCTACAACTAATTTTCATTTTGTCCCTGTTATGTGGTTGTGTTGATTTACCCCATCAGTGACCAGAGTTTTTAAAAATTCCACTGCCAAAGTGGTTTTCAGGGGGCATGTGGACCCCCCCCCCACACACACACACAAATGGGAATGCACAAGACTTTATACACTTGCTTTAAGGGGCATTCTTTGAAAATCTATGAATTACCTTAGGCGTTCATTTGTTTTTGTGTCACAGATAAATTGCTATAATCACCAATCTTGGTCAGAAGATCCACTGCCCCAAAATCAGGTTTTAACAGATTGGATTCAAAGGTCACATGCATTGAAACCAAATTCGGCTAGAAGAATCACTCAACCACTGACTTGTGACCCATATCTATGGGTCACGAGTCAGCGGTTGCACCCCATATATGGGTGTTAACAGACACTATGAGCTAGTAAAATCTCAATTCCCTTGGCACAGTTCAGTAGCTTTCATTCACCAATGTATTTATGGTTTTGGGGGATATATGATACCCAGATCACACAAGGTCAGTTCATGTCAATGTATGTACAAGTACAACCCACTGAACTATGTCCTTGGTGGATGAGCATATTGCAACTCGTAGTGAGATTGGTTCAAAGCTCATGTGTGCCAATTAAAGGGGCATTTTGGCAGTTTTTGTAAACTTATATAATTTGTTTCTCTTCTGCCTAAACAATTGAGCCGATTGCAGCCTAGCTTGGTCAGAAAAAAACACTGACTCATGAGGTGTGTTCAGAGAATGACACCCATTGACCACTTTATGACCTTTTAACCCCATCATACAATGTTACACATTTTGTGATCACAAAGAGGGGCAAGAATTGTGGTTTGAGAACCAACGTGGTTCTTAATTACCAAATTTTTTGTACCAAGTTTGTTTATCATAGTATTTCCCATTGTACGTGAAGTAAGGTTGTCACAAAAACATTGTCCTCTTTGAATACCATCACTTGATTGGCTTCTGCATCATTGATGCTCTGGTTATACTTTCCTCAACTTATGTCATAGTGACGTCATAATGAGAATGTTGGTACTTAATTTGATACCAATGGAAAGAAGAAACTCTAAGCTATCCTGTGGTACAAAATTTATGGGAATCGGATGTTCAGTATCGAAAATTATAGGGGAAAAAGAATCTTTAAACAAATCTTCAAAACTTGATTTTCTCGATTGTTAAAGCCCTATGCAAGAAAGTGTCATTTTTTATTTGTCATCAAATTTAATAAATGACGTAATTTCAGGGAGAAGGCTAACTGCTGTGTGAAACTTTTTTGCCATTAAATGTGTAACATTTCTGTGTACATTTTTGTAACAAGTTAAGGAGCCTAACTTCCCTAGAAAAACGCACATTTGTCAGGGGGGACTTACTATTTTAGAACTGTATATTAAACACATATGAATTTCTTTTCTCCGTTTTGGACCATTTAGACTCTTGGCTACCAACATCTATTGTTCAATAATTACAGCTGTAATAAAATAGCATTTGATTTTCAGCGATTTTAGGAGATTTTTAATATTATAGAAAAAGAAATAAGGTGAACTCTGAAAGATGCTATATGTATTTATAAACGCGAGTCTCTGCGACTGAAATTAAGGTATTTTCAATGTTTAATAGAAAGAGCATTCCTTAATCCTTTTTTCTACGAAACTAAATTAATCGTAAGATATTTCATTTTTTTTATGACAGATTTTCTGCCCCAAACCTACGATTTTTCAATGGAAGAGCGTTATATAAAACGAATTCCAACAGATTTTATATGTAGAAACGCGAGTCTCTGGGACTGAATTTAAGACATTTTCAATGTTTAATAGAAAGAGCATACCTTGAAATATCTTTCTCTACGGAAAGTAAATTGTCCGTAAGATATTTCATTTTTTGTTTTCTTTTTCACTCCGTCATAATGGGACACTTGTCATAATGACCCTTTCCCCGACTCCCCATATCCAATGTATGGCTGATATTGGTACCTGTGAGTGATGGTGCTGTATGTTTACCTCAACATTGCTTGGTGGGGGCGGGAGGGGAGGTAACAAAGGTAAATAAATGTTAACCTCAAAGAAAACATGTGCTAACAAAATACTCCTCCCATAGGTAGTAAAAAACGGGGTCAGAAAGCTTATTGTCCTAACGAATTTGCACAAGATTGTATGAGCAGAGTAAAAAGTCTTTAGAAAATACAAAAATTACCATAACTTTCAAACTTCAAATAACACCATTTCCTCAGGAATCGAGAAAAATATACTACATATTTGGGTGGACAAATCAATTGTCTCTTCAGTACATAAATTTATCACTACTAGTTTTGTAGTGTCCGATTGCTATAATGTATACATATTTTTAGTATTGTAGAAAAGAAATAAGGTGAATTTTGAA
>JAMKCH010030393.1:0-58819 GCA_023653785.1 Ophioderma brevispina
TCCCATGTTGGAAGGATTAGGTGAGAATTATTTCTTTTGTACAAAAAATTTGTGAAATTTCTAATGTATATGGGAGGAAGAAAATATTAATTCAGCCGTTTTAATTGAATTAAGCAAATGAAAATTGCCTTTTTGTTTTAAATTTCAAGGCATTTCTGAGCTTCTAAATTCAAACATTAAGAAACTGTTGGGGTTTTATCTGGTATGGAAATCACTTACATATGACACAATATGTGGATGCCTCAAGATCTCTCGTTGCACCTTTAAAGGTGTTACCTGCTAAGACTACAAACTGTTTACATTTTCAAATCCAGTTATCATAAGCCTGACGATTACTTTTTTTGCACATTGTATTTTCATCCTGCTGCCCTCTTATTGATGACTTAATAGTATTATTGCACACTTGTACTATTGCCCAATCATTGTTCTTTTCTGGACAATTTGAAATTGATGAAAATCACCTGATTAAAATTTTATGATTTATATTGGGACCCAATAAATCCTTTGGTTGGAGGGGAGGGCAAATTTCAGTTTTAATGTAAGGATTGTCTGCAATATTATTGACGATTAAATTAACCCCGTCTATCTGAGCCCATTTTTAACACAAAAAACCGATGGGGAGGGTGGTTCCCAACCCCCCTTTGAAGTTCCCGTTCTTATAATTTGTACCACAGGGTAGCTTTAAGTTTCTTCTTACACTTGGTATCAAAAACTAGTAAAAACATCTCCCATTAGCCTTATGATGTCATAAGCCAAGGAAAGTATGAAACAGTGGAAATTGAAATTTGCAATTTACTGACTCAAAAAAATGTTCTATCGCAATTAAATGCTCTGTGCTATATAAAACTAACTAGTTTAGTGTTATTTCCCATCATGTATAGCCCAAAATATGGGTGAAAAATTGGGTTGTCTATGGAAAATTTAGTGTTTCTGACATTGCAATCTTATGACGTCATTCTGATGTATTGTAGGCATGTTGGTACCATTGTGGTATCATTGAATTTAGGCGGACCATACTATCTATTGGTACCAAACTCCAAGTGTCTTGTGATATTCCGATGTCATACTAGGCATGTTGGTACCACCGTCTCCGGAGCTTATTCCATCACTTTGGGATCACCCTGTGCGTTACCTATACCAGTGGGTGGTGCTTTTGCATGAAAAGGAGCATAAAATGTCCAATTGCCAATTCCATTAAATCATTTGGTACCAGAAAATGGGGGGTTCTGTTTGGGTGCATAAAAAAAAAAGGGGGTGGTTATGGTGGTAACCACTCCCCTTTTGGTAGATGGGGTTTTTAAAGCTATTTCAGAACCACTACCTGGGGTCACAGCCAAAAAACAAACCCAGTTCCACTCATACTCTTATTTTGTATTGCAAGGCTTGGATAGTCATATATTATGTTTTCAACATGTAATTAACAAATATTTTTAAAAATTGTAATTTTCAAAAGAAGATACTAACAGGTTGTTGGATTCACCCGTTATGACATGTAGACTAGATGAGATTGGTTCCATCATGTATCACCTTCTGTTAAAGGACACTATCAGTGATTTACCCAAGAGAGGTCCACAATATTTGAAAAAAATGTTGCAGAAATAGCTTAAAAGTGAAAGGTTAAGTCTGTAGAATTCTTTGTAAGTTATTTTCCCAACTGAAAAAAAAATTGAGGAGAAAAGGAAAGAAAAAGAGCAGTGTTCAAGATATGAATATCCATACAATTACGTGTAGTAAAGTAATAAGTGGTCCGTTTCGCAAGTATGACCAAAGGTCCGATTTTGTTCTATTAGGTGCTTTTGGTCGTGCCACTTTGCTAGGGTATGTTAGGATTACCTATCCTTGCTGCAAATTAAAAATCAGATTTTTGATGATTTTTTCGATTTTCCGATTTAGCAAATCACTGATAGTTGCCTTAAAATATATCACTTCAATAAAATATTGTTGCAATATTATATGAAGGTTACCATCAAATTACATTTACACTGTAAAATTATGGTGTTGAGTTTTTCTGTTTCCTGAAACACTTCAGACACTATTATAGTGAGCGGTTTGGACGCAAAAAAATTTGTCGACAACCCCTCCCCCCTCGCGTACAACAAATGCAACCACTTTCTATTCGAAAGATAGTAATAAGAATTTTAAAAAATGATGGTTATGTGGTCAAAAACTTGGTGGCAGGGGTGTTTTTGGTGTCAAAAAATCACGTTTTTGACTAAAAACTTAAGATATATCAAGATTGATTAATTTTTAGCAAAACATTTATCATGCAAGACTATCAATCTATGACATGTATATTATAGATTTCTGTTGTATACAATCTAGAAAAAGTACGGTCTCTTTCAAAAATACGCGATTATCGTGATATACTGGTATATCGCAAGGGCAATGAGAAGGCGGGGCACTGCTCATGCAAGACTTTTTTTCCAGGGTGACGGCTGGAAATAAACTTCTGGGCACACCTAGGCTACTCATTTTTATTAATACACTATATATCTATTTTGTAAAATCAAATTAAAACACAATGGCAATGCTATCAATAGTTGTTTCACTCAGTATTGGGTTTCATGCTCTCTCTGTATTACAATCAAATAATATTAAAGGCAAAAATCTCCACGGTAAACAAAATCCCCCGTGGATCAGTTTAGGGCATCTGATCACCTGAATCTATTTGTGCCCACCTACACAATGCGATTCCAACGGGATCGGGACCGGGGAGCTGCTTTTAAGTAAAACAACTCGCCACTAAAGTGCGACATTCGAGCAAAGTGCGAGATTCGGTGAACATCGCGGTACCATTCAGATTTTCGTACTATGCTGCGATTTCAGCGTACCTTTTTTGAAAGAGACCTTACTGTATAAAGAGGGTCTTGAATTTTCTCACCAAAAAATCACTTTTTTCCTAAAAAAAAGCATCCTTTTTTAATCAACGTTCACCAACAACGAGTATACCTGAACCCTTTATGACACCTTATAAAACCTATATCAATCACAAAGGTTACCATAAAATAAGATTGTAAAGTTTAAACCTTAAAAAATAAAAACTAATAATAATATTTCGCTATACTTGCAGCCCAAATTTCATTTTTTCGGCATAGAAATCATCAGCCTGCCAAAACCAAATATGTCAACAACAACAACCATCATTTTCTATAAATTTATATATTTATACCTTCCATAAATGATGGTTGTGTTTTGTTTTAACGGTGTGGAGGGTAACTCGAAAACTAGAGAACTTTTCAAAGATGCTCGGCCGCTGCGCTATTAGTTCTTCACCATCTCATAGTAAATATGATAAGGTAAGGCTAAACCTAAAATATAATGCCTAACTAACAATGAGAGTATTAAATATTTTTAGATGCTTTAAAAATGAAATATAATGTCTCTGGGCATGAAAAACCTATGTTCATTTGACCTTTTAAATTAAAAGCTCCTATGTGAAAACGAGGCCCCACTATCAAAATGGCATATTTACCTGAAAATACAAAATGTTTTATATATTCACTCATAATTAAATTTACACTAAGTGAATTACATTTAAAGAGTTGGCCTAGCCAACAATCAGTGCATAATGTTTAACTATTAGTATTTTTTGTTGCACAGTTTAATGAGAATGTCAATTTGGCACATTGGGTTTGAATACGGTGACGCCTTTTTCATCTAAGTTTTCAAAGGTCAAAATGACACATGGTTTTTCTCCTGCCCAGTGTGTCATTCAATATCCAAATTAGTTTTCAAGCCAGGGAAGTGTATGAGTTCATTTCAAGCCTGATTTGAATTTACTGTTACAAACTCATCCTTAAAGTGGCACCACAACAGCACATTTTCAACGAAATATTAACAATTCAATTAATGCACTCTCAATGACAGTCTACAAGCTTTGAAAGAAATACCGCTATATTTCAATGCACCAAACTCACAACTAGGAGCCGAAAATTGATGCTAACACAGAGATCCTAAGTGACCTCTTCGGGCATTATATATCTTGGTGATCACAATATGTTTTATTACCTAAATCACAGATTCGTACGCACTTATAATAAGGCCAACAAAAGGTCAACTGACACGGTCAACAGGTGGATGCTGAGGGAATCAACTCGGGTGTTTTTTTGTTTTTTGGTTTAACCAACACCCAGATCCACTGTCTACTGACTCTAACACCACATCCAGATGGTATAATATAATATAAAATTTTGTTTAATTTTCCATCCAAATATTATTTTATACCACTGACTACAACCTGTTTCAATGTTCAATGTTGTTTAATTACATTTTATAGCTTTACAACCATGCCAAATATCAATTGTGAACAATCCTTGAGAGTGGCACTATTGTATTCAAATGTGGCTCAGTGTCTCGTTAAGCCACATTGCTTTCAACTTTTGAAATACAGGCTGCAATGTTTTAAGTCTACGCAACATCTACATTCCTTATTTTGCACATTCTAATAGTATTTGCACTTTCACCTATAGATACTTTACATGTTTCAGTTAAAATATAAACGGCCCTTAAGGAAGAAAGGGTAAGATGTTCATTTTTATGCAATAATAATGTGTCCGAGGCAATTACAAACCATTATTATGAAATGTTTTTATACTGCCGAGGACCCAATTATTCTTGCATAAACACGGACATCGCACCCTTTATTTCTATTCTATTACTCAATAAATTACAAATAATAAACCCCAAAAATGTAACTTTTTTCTTCCCTAAAAACGTAACATTTGTTTCCGTCTTTCCAGCGAATCATCACTATCTTCTTGTCCGCGTAAATATTAGCGTGTTCGCCTAGAGTGTTTGTTTGAGTGACAAAAAAAATGCGCCAAAAAAGAATGTGGCGCTTTGCATCAACGCCTTTTGGCGTAATCAACGACACATTATTTCGCAGAAATAATGAGGCAGTAAACTACACAATCAAAGAGCGCGCATTTGAATAATGGTCAATAAGAGGTAATAGAATGTACATTTATGTCCCCCATAACCTAACGCTGCGCTGTTGGAAATCTAAAGTGCTTATTGGTGGTTCACAGAAATTCTTATTTTTGTAAAACATAGCAACCCGGTCCAATATGATGTATGTCCAATGAAAATTCAGAAGCATCCGTCCATTGCAAACACTACCATTCCCAAATGAAAACTTCATGTCCACTTGTTTTTTATTGAATAAGTGTACAAATTTGTCTTTTGATAAGAATTGTATATTTATATCGTGAACCTACCATTTGGTATAGAGTTTGTAATATATAAATACAAGTGAACTTTTGTAATATAACTTTATAAAATAAATGAAATAGCATGGATCAAACTCATGTTCATGTGAATTATATTCCTCTATATCCTTCGTAAAACAAAATTGTGGTACAGAACACCTTTCAACTGGGATAGGTTGGTAAATTAGCTGGGTCGGGGAGCAGATGAGATGTCACCAAAAAAGCAATATTTTTTTCTCAGAAAAAAACCAGGTGTCTTAACACAATGCCCTCGTTCTGTCTTGGTTTCAGTGAGGGGTTGGCACCTGTGTGTCAATTTGGATGGTGCTGCAACTCGTGCATGCAGTGCAGATCGTACCAAGGTCAAGATTGGGTACTAATGACACCCACCCGCCTTTTTGGAACGGAACACAACTTTCAATTTGGATGGTTAGTGAAATAACTGGTGGTATGAAAATGCACCACAAAAGACCAATCTACTTTACTCAACTCTCCTGGTAACTGAAGGTCTTAGCTAGTTTTGTATTTTTGATGTCAACAAATTGGGAAAATAACCAACCCAAAGTTGACATTGGTTTATACCTACTCACCGTTCTTATCAAAATGCCATTACTGTTACCATGCAGTAGATGTCACTACTTGTGCTGTATGTCAATTGATTCCCGCAATCATTTGACCTGTAGTCTTGGTGGGGATGTAAAAACATTGGGAATGCATCTTGACTTATTGAAATAAGGGTCTTTCATGATGTGTAATCGAGTAGCATTGTGGTGTGGTCTTCTTTTTTTTTGTTATTACCCTTCATGGATTCCCTGCAACAAAATAAGCATATACACCACATTGTCATAGAATATCTAATGTGATTTGCTTAATTTATTTCTTTCATTACGTCTTACACCAGGTACAACACCGTCGTTTTTACAACCACTGATATCCCACATATTTTCGAAAATGAGAAACTTCAAACTCCACGCACCCCGCCACTTGACCGCAGTTCGTGGGGCGCAAACGATTTTTCATTGCATAGAACAATAGAAACCGGTTCTAACCAGAAACATCCCAAGCAAACCAGTGAACAACCCGTGGTTGAGTTTTGTAACAAGCCCTAACTGGGTGTCAGGCCCGAGGCTTTATTGATATCAGTTAAGAGTCAGCTTGCTCTTACAGTTTTCTTCTTTGGAAATCCCAGTAATCTTTTTTACCTCCCTATCCTGACTTCCGAAAACGGTGGATTTCCTTTCGCTGATTATAAAATAAATGATGGGAAAATAATATAAATTAGTTCTTATCTGTATGACACGAATATACCAACTTCAATGGTTTTGGAATGTATTTGCGATCAAAAACCTCAACCTTACATCATAACAGGGCACATGTACAAAATGGGTTATTGCCAATATTAACAAGTCTCATTTCTCAGGGGAATCTTGATAACTACGAACACAATATTGGATCTTTAGGTGACATTGAACTAAAAATATGGGATTTTGGGTACAGAGACCAACAATTAGGTCTTAAACCACAAATTCACACCTACATTGCTATGATTCTAAAAATAAGCCCTGCTACTAGTTGAAACCAATTAGTAAAAAGCAATTCAACACGAGAAAATAAAGGATTACCCTCTTCTATCTAACGGGCCTCCCGAGATGCTGTTTCACCATGTAGCGCCAAAATGTCCCTGTTTGTCATTAAGTGGGGATGTCAGATGGATCCTGCTGGATGTCCTTCGAGCAATCACATCAATGTATTAAAAAGGAGTCCTAAAACTCTACGTTCCATATACATACTAATTACTGGTACATGGGCATGCACAGAACCTACTCCCAGAGGTTGTGAGAACCCCTGGGGAGAGCCACCAGAGATCTTATTGACTGAAATCCATACCGAGTGATCCTTCCATATCTTGGCAAATCCTGGGATGAGTCTCGAGCCCCCAAAGGGCCCCCTTGAAACAAGTTGAATATTTACATTTTAATACCTTGGAAGGTCTTGGTTAAATTAGTTAAGAAATCCCCCATTTGTGTTGTTTGCAAGAATTGCAGGAGACAACACCTACCAGACCTTTCTGTCTTCTGACCGTGGTCTCCCTGGGGCCCGTTTTTTCAAAAGGTTCAATTCGAAGAAAGTTTCTCATTCGAGAATTAAAATTCAATTGCAAAAATGGGATCAGGCATGCGAACCTTGGGAACCTTTGATGTGGTCAAGGTATCACATACCAAGGTCAAAGGTTCATCTGAGGAATTTATGAAATGGGCTTAAAAGTATCAAGGCATGAAATTTGAAATTTGAAGACCAATTGCAATCAAACTTGGGCCATGGATGCTTGCAACAGGGAACTTCATATGATAGTAAGTCAAGGTCATTGCAAAGGTCATCTGAGGTCAAGTTTAAAATAGGAGTGACGGAAAGGTGGACCGCAAATGCAGGCGACACTTGTTGGTTCGAGACCACTTGTTTTCAATCAACCTTTCAAAATTAATGTTTTCACATACAGAAATCCACACAAAAACATAGTAGAAATACTGAAATCCTGCCCCATATAGGAATTTTTTTGTACATCAGTGCTTCTATCAAGTTAAAGGCTGATTCAAGATTTCCAGATGATGGCAAACCTCCATTTTTAAATGTTGGTGTTTTTTGCATGTACAATGCTTGTCCACATACAATCACTGTGTTAAAATAGCTAAGCGTAAAGAGACTGAGGAGATTTCCAGGAGAAGCACCCCCCAAATTTTCCTCGCCCCCCGTTTTTTTTTACCTATTTTGAATGCTTACCAATGTCTTAATCACACCTGAATGAATAAGCGAATACCCATCTTTATGTAATAAGATGAGGATTTAGTAGTTTCTGACATGCACGACAGAAAAGCAAAGCATGGGTTTTCTATGGGGACGTATTACCATAGCAGCAAGTTCCAAAACAAGGTTTTGGCGGTTTCTTTGCACCTATGTCCAATAAACCTTCGAAACGTTCTTGGTAGGTGTCTACAACCGATCCGGTGAAATTTGAGAGAAATTTGTATCCTTAAAAAAATCTCCTCCCGTCACTTTAAATCGGTCTTTCTTATAGAAATTCACAAATTATGTTATACAATTCCATCAGAATTTTCATTACACCAGTATCCTTAGTCTGTATGCTATACTTTTATGTTTACTGCATCAAAACGAAGATCAGATCAGCTCAAATTGTAATTGAGCATTTTAGTCACTATCTTGTAGTTTCTAGTTGGTCTATTTTTAAATTATTACACACAAAATATATTTTTTAAAAAATCTCTGAGTCAAGCCTTTAAAAAATAGTCCAGGCAATCAAGATACACTATAACAGCTGAGATAGCCCAGCTTCTGAGTAACCTATTAGTCCACTAATGGGGGGGGAAGGCTCACTTTCATTACCCTCTACCCACTAGCTACAAAGCGAGGAGATTTTCCCTTGCTTTAACTTGTTTGTAACACACCCTCCCGAACACATATCAAAAAGGTAGAAAAAGGAAGTATGGCAATACATGCTAATTTGCATAAAACCTATGTGCCATTTTTGCCTATAAAATTGTTATATTTTATATATTACATGAGGATGAACCCGATTGAAGTAAATAAAGTTTTCGTCTTGATAGAATGGTCCTTCCCCCCTAAACCTCCTCTTATAGTTTTGCGCTGATATTTCAACCCGTTTTCAAGTGAGAGCTAAAAACGATTTTTTAGCCCTATATGTGTAAAATCTATATCGGTCATTGCCAAAATGTGTAACATTTTCCCTTATAAACTTCCCACCAAATATCCTTTGGCCCTAAATTTCACAGGTAAATGAGAAAACTTAGTAGCTTTCTTCAAATACCAAAATGTTGACGCACGTCCGGTAAATAATGGAGTATGGGGACGATGCTATTCGCAATCAGGCCATGACCCTTTAAAACTCTTAGAGTCTTTCTTGCTGTCGCAAACATAGGACCCGACGTATTGAATGTCTAACCTTTTAGTTGGTACCCGGGTCTGGCAGTAGGTTTATGATTCTCTTCCTCATTGACGGTCATGTATTGTATTCCGTCGCTTGGCATTGAGTGAGGCCTGACGTTATCTCAGCATCCCAAATTGATATTTTTGATAGATCCTGTGCAGCACATAGCACATCCCCTGTTAGAGCTGCGTAGTCAAGGTCTGTGAGTAGCTGACTTTGGTGACGTCTGGAATGCTTGACCGCCTTTTATGCTGCTGTCCTACCTTATTACCCAGGCTATTGCTAATGACCCCCTTTTTAAAATGTTCACATACTAAATGACGCCCGACCCCCATTTCCTTCTTTCCTGCAATCCACTTTTATCACAAGTTTCCATGAAATTGGTCCACTTTTTAAAAAGAATTTGTTAATCAATTTTAAATTTCTGGCAGGCACTTTTATAATGTGTCACTGCAATTTGAACCGGAAAAAGGCACTTCCTATTTTAACTTCGAGGTTTTAAACATCAGTGGCCCCTTCTTAAAGTTTTTATACTGGATGACCCCCCATTTTTATTCAGCTTGTGTACCCAATGACCCTTATTTTTGGGTACATTTTATATAAAGGCCCCGGGAAAGGACCCTATTTTCACCTTGTCCATGACATATACCCCTCACTTTGCATAGGGAGTGCCCCCCCTGGCCCCGCAACCAGTTGACGCAATTTGTTTGAATAAATACTCTGATAATAATTTGCAAAATAAAAATCTCGCCCATCCTATTGCAGTCTGACCAATCATCTAGAACGCAAATTAATTTTGGCGGGAAAATGCGGCCATCTTGAATACTGACCATTACTTTCCCTTTTATATATTCAATTTGCAAGTGCTACATACCCTTGCAGGCTAGCCATGCAAACATGTTTCAAATACTACAGGAAAAATGAAAATCTTCCCTAAACATTCATTTATTAGCTATATAAACCTCGTCGAAATGTGGGCGTATACTCACGTAAGATAAATGCAAATTAGAATGTCTTCAGCTTCCCTTTTTTCTACTTTTTTGATATGTTGTTGGGAGATCTTTACGCTAGGTTTGTCAGCAAGAAAACCTTCCTGTAGCAATTTTGGCCAGGTTTACCTACTTCTTTTTCATAGATTTGGTGGACTATATCAAACTATTGCTTCTATCTCTCTCTCGCTGTAAATCATACCAACATTCTTAACATATCTCTAATTTGATCATTACATGTGCTCGCCCCCCATACCCCAGATCGACTGGCCTTGCTGTGCTACTCATGGCAAGTTGCTTGCCCTGTATGGGAAAGAATCAACCCATGCTAAGAATCTTGATTCAGCTTAACTCCTCCTTCAGCTTATCAACCGGATGCCTCCCTTCCCAACATCAAGGAAAACTTATCATCGCTAGCAGGGAATTTCTCCACCTGACCATGACAATCCGTCGTATTGTAGCGATCATTCAAGAGCGTAGCTGCCAAATTATACTAATGTGAAGCACCCTAAATCTGGACAGATACCTGCTGCCAGACCGTCCTCAAATTCAGAGAGATTTTTCTTAGCAAAGTCCAACCACCTCTTGAAACAGTCTCCAAGGAGCTTACGAGAGCCGCCGCCTTGTGGAAAGAAATACTTGCCACCAACCGTAGCATCTATTGGGATTGAACCCGGTGAGCATACTCCCACCTGGGACTGAGCTCCTCATGTGGGGGCTGAATGGCGAGCCTCAACAGATTGAGAACAGAACCCCAATCTAAGGTTTCCTTGCATAAGTGGGGACTACCTGGAATCAGATCATGACACTACCTGTGTTGTGACCAGCAACCACAGACAATGGAACAATCTCTTGGTCTGCCCACTGCTAGGATCAACAATGCACGACAAGGACCGTTGCTGAATTCAGTGAAGCCGCCAGACGTTGTACCCATCTTCTGGCAGGATCATATTTTGAGAACCACTGTATTTGGACACGATAAGAAATAATTACACAATACTCAATTTCCAAGGCCAATCAAAGATGCTTAGATGCCGATCAATAGGCAGGTAGTTTGGTCCCAGGGGGTTAAAGATTCTGACATGGAACGTCCACAATTTCAAAATAAAACACATTCCTGTCATAGGTCCACACGACTCAATGCAATCTAGCAGCCGATAATCAGTCAAATTTTGTCAGAACCAGACTTGTTGAAAATCAGGCTGGGGTTCTGGTCGAATTGAGTAAATCAGAAATTTGACCAAAAGTTGTGTGTTTGGGGTCTGAAAGAGTTAGCCAAACATAATGCTGAGTTTTTTGGAGACTGGGTGACCAGTGGCCAAAGCAAAACCTGCTTGCTCTTTTGAGAAGAATTTTTGTACCTTTTTAATGCAGGACTATCTGGCAATTGGCTTGGAATAAGCTACAAACTTATTAGAGTACTATTATATTCCCTTTTTTCGTTGAATGTACTTAAAACTTTACTGATCAACCCTAGGGAAATTTGTGTTTAAATCATGAGATGATGATGAACTTCAAAGACAATACGGGGTGAATGTAACCATCCACTTTCATATAGTTAAGAATGGCATTATTATGCTAAAACTATAGGAGATTCAGTTAGTGGTGTGAACAGGTTTTGTTAAAATGTGGAAAGCTTAAAGATGTGTAGGGATTCTTCAGCAAGATTTATATTTTACCACCTGGTGTTTTTAAAGGCAAAAATACAAACAGAACTGAAATGTGATTAACATTTCTCATTGCTATTTGGTTTTAAAAACTTTTTTTTTTTATTTCAATGAACCTCCAAAACATGTTTGGACCATACAACAGGCCTTAACTGTTATGTCAATCAAATCTAATCTTATTTACATCAATGAACTTTATCAGATCATACTAACAGCATGAACTACATGGTGGAGAAGGTAATATCTCTTGTAGATTTTATTTTTCAATAAATATCATTGAAAATATGTGAAATTCAACTCAAAACTCTGTCCACAACCTGATTAAAGGTGCAAGCGAGAGATTTTTGAGGCAGACACCCAACATTTGTATCACATAGTAATTTCTTATAGACTAGACCCATCATAGATTTCTTTTTCTTACCTTGCATTTGCTACAGAATACCTTAAAAGAGAGACAAAAAGGTGATTCTGATTGTGCCCTTATATTTCAATATAAAACATAGGCTGAATTTCGTATTTGTCCTATACGAATTAGATATTTTAAATTTTTTACGTAAAAAGTGGAAAAACATTTCTCAGCTTAATCCATTCAGTGGGGTTATTTTTGATGGAAATCTTTACATCAACATCAGGGGCAAAAAAGATATAACTTTCGATTTTTTTTTTAGGGACACTGATATGTGAAATCTCTCGTTGCACCTGCTTAATGAACAAACTTACGAGGCTCACACATCAGTACACTGCAACCACTACTACATGAGATCATTAACTGATGCTTACTTCAATTTCTTAAAGACAATAAAAGCACATTTTTTTTGAAGAGCGCCCCCCCCCGCCAAATTTTCTCTCCACAAAATTTTGATATTTTTACACGGTTGGCTGTTGGCAACTGGCTAGTCAACTAACCTGTGAATGGTTAAGCTCGAAATTCTGTTTGTAAAGAAAAATCAAATATCGGCGATCTCTGATAATAATTCAACGGCTGTTTAGAAACGGCCTTCCAATAAAAATAGCCGGGAATAGCAACATTTACATGTCTTGCTCTCCATTAGTTGTTTATATATTGCTTCAGGCAAGTCAAGTTAGAGGTCATTTTCTTGAGGTGGCACATTTCACATGGACGGACATAAACCTAGCATTTACAGCCCTGCCTTTAAGTACAATTTCTGGATTCCCAATTCTATTACATCGCATTTATTTATGATAAATACGCATTGTAAGCTTATCGTTCACACCGTTATAGTTTCCCTAGACAATTAACAACCTAACTGTGCAAAATCTCAAATTTTTAAAATTGGGGGCACTCTCACAAATGGGTTGGTTGTTATTGCTTTAAACATTTGAACTAAGCTGATGAGAATAGGCATCGCACACTAGAACAATATTAACATAACATGCACGGGCACATCTGCTAAAAATCTTGGACTATGCACCTGACGGGGGCTCGAACCCTGGGAAACCTTTCGGGGCTAGGGCCGTGGGTTTCACTAGGTCGCAGGGGTTCGACCCCTGGTACAGGTATATCCATCCCAGATTTTTCTCAGACGTGGTGTGCCTGTGCATGCTACGTTATATTGTTTCTAGTACGCGATGCACATTTCTGTCTCAGCTTTAATGATTAATCCTGATTAATACAGATTCCACCACTTTCACTCCACCTCCACTTAATATGTTGAAAAAATATAACACAATCAACTTTAATTAACAGTATGACAACAGCAAGAATTATGGCAGAAACATTTTTTGATAAGTTTTGGAAATTGTTTTCTTAAGGAGAAGACAGTTCCTGTTTACAACAACACAACCACTTTTCTCCTTTATTCTCACTTTTTTTCCCCTTTAATTCTCCTTGTAGACTTTTTGCCTTAAGCAAAAGCAATCCGATTTTAGAACGGTCCTTTATTGAACTAATTGAAACTGCGCATTGATTATCAAACCCCATATCATGCATATATTGATGTACAATTACAATTTGGTTTTAAAGTGATGTCAACACGAAGGCATCAGTCTCCACAACAATGATGGTGACCAAATATCTGTTGTCACTTATTGTCTGTTTCTATATAATCCAAACGCCTTTCACTTCTGAGGCCCCAAATTTCCCTAACATGCCAGAACATTTATAACCATTATCTTTGAACGTATTTTAGATAACCATTTTCACACTCTTTATCATTTGAACCGGCATTGGAAGGATCCTTTGTAATGAAGGATTTCCTCAGCTCGGTGTGAAAATCCCCCTTCTTCTCCATTCCTACCTTTCATATTACAGATCAACAGAGATCCGAAAGAAAAAGTTGATATCTATTATGGGCGTTTACATTTCACTGGGCAAATTCCGTTGTCGATTTACTTTTCTTTTCAATGACAACTAGGATTAGCATAAACTTATTGTGTTTGGTAGTTGTTTTACACTTACACTAATTTTGAATTCGCATTCATAAAACTGACATTATACTGCTTGCCTTTGGTGATAGGCCCAGGAAGTGTATGGCCTTGGAAGCAGGTTCGATGCTCGTGGGGGTGAAAACTTGAAATGCGATAACGCTTTCGTTAAACACCTGGTGGGCGGGGCGGAAAGTCGTAAGTGGAGACAATGGGGTAACGAATTATTCGAATTCAACTCAAATGAATGCATGATAAGTATCTTGAATTCGACTTTTTGAATTGAGTCCTAATATGAATTACCGATCTAATCTAATCTCTGCTTTCACTTTATCGCGGAAATGATTCGCTTACGCTTTTGTCCAGTGTACCGCCTTATAATATAAGCAGCATATTAATGAAACAATCATCAGATTGTCAATACATTTTTGGTCCAAAAAATAATGCTATACTTGGTGAAATTGCATTTAATAAAATCATATGAATATTTGAAATATACTCTTTTGCCTTGAAATCTGAACACGACCTGTTGCAACTATTCTGTTAGAGCAAAAATTGTTTGAATCAAATTTCTTACATCTCCAGCAGAAGTTTGGAAGAGTATCCTTTATGATATTAAAAAAAATTCTGAGACTAAAAAAAGAAAAATTTGTCTTGTCAGCTTCCTTAATCTCAAAACCCAAAGCACTTGCAATTTTTTTTTAGTCGATCCAGTTTATTCGCACGCGTAAATTCTTTTCATTACATTTTTAGGTGCCTTTTTCTTTCGAACCGCTGTCGCAGCCAATGTTTCTCTTTTCCTCGACCAGTTTTTTTAAAGGTTAACAAGCTCTTTACAAAAACCTTTAAAACACGAAATGTGGAAAAACCATTTTTTAATACCTATGCGAGCGGGAAGCTATCCCTGTTTTTCTTGGCCTGAAGCACACTATGCCAGCTAATTCCTTCTTTGAAAAGACTAAAATAGTAATGCCAATGCATCACACCTGCTGCCGATTATGTTGACGAGCCACTCCTTAGGTAAATTAGTCCCTACTGAGAATGGCAGGTCCTGAGGTCAGTGAAGCAGTGACTGGTTCAATGTTTCAAATTCAAATTTTATTTAATTCATCTCAACTTTAACACTACAAAGGATCATAAGATAACTCAATATCAATAAATGCAAATAATACAAGGTATGGATGCTATAAAGAATGAAAAGCATGTTAGGGCCGAGAAAAAAAACAAGTTGTCTCAGAATACCGCGCGCATTAGGTTAAAATTGCTTTTTGACCGCATAATTTTTTTTTTTAGGTTTTACACTCCTTTACATTTTTGTTGTAAAAAATTTTAGAAAAAAATGAAAATTTGGCCGCAAAGCCGGGCCGAAAATTGAAAAAATCCAAAATGCATTAAAAAAAAGAACAACCGTCATTTCGCATTAGCATTTTTCACCTTTCTTCGGAAGACAAGCTTGTTTTTTTTATACCTTATATAGAGCAACACATATACAATGTATCTTAAAAGGGGCATTTCATGATCCACAGCCCCCCCCCCTCCCCGACTTTTCCTAAAAAAAGTTGAGATTTTCTATCATCGAACCGTTCTGTAAGCATATATACGGTGTCTAATCTGGGCGTGCAAATTCAATCTAGTCTAAAAAACAATTCGGACAGAAATTACAAACAGAGTAGCCTATGGTCCCCTGTGATACAGACATTGCATATAACATAAAAAAACAACATTGTTAAATCAAATGCTTGGCCACATATGGACGAACAAAGAAAATACGTAAGTTTTTTTCCTCTAATATGGACCCAGGGGTAAAGAATAAATGTGAAACAAACAAACAAACTGAAATTTTGGAATTGACCATTTTCTTGGGGATATATCTAGTGAACTGTGCACAAGATGGGTGCTAGAATCACAAAATGCCCCCTTTTTTCAGTAAAAACAACCAAAGGACATATTTAGATAAGTACCAACCAATAATGTAAGTACTATTAAACTCACATATAAAATTGATATGAGTTGTCATATCATTAATATGATAATGTATAGAAAATTTTGAACAAGTTATTATTACCAACACAGTTAAATAATATTACCATCTAAAATTGGAATCACAAAGGATATTTTTTTTTTTGTGATTTTGATGTTTTTGGTACCGAAAAAAATCTGTAAACACCTACAGATTCTGAAACCATGAACCCTTAACTCAAGTCTACTTCCTATTGACTATAAAAGCAAAATAACACTTTCACCACATTCTCAATGGTGCACACTTTGTTTACTAACAGAAAAGCCTTAACTCTGAGTTTGACGACCTTCTGATGGTAATTGTATTTGCCAAACAATGAGTTGAGCTTCCATAGCTTGCAGCACAATTGCAGAATTGCCCAACAGCTTTTTATCTCCATATCCCGTTATATTGATTTTTTCTTCTTTTAAAACCATTCCAAAGGGAGTGACATGCTTAAACATCGGATTGAAATATGTGTCAATCATCGGCATGATTGAAGATGTACCTCACAGATTACCGTTTTCAGTTTACCGTCAGAAGGACGTAACACAGCACTTCAGAGAATATTAAAGAATTTCTTTAATTCTCTGTCATCATTAACATATTCTTTGTTACTAATTTATATAATGTTGCTTACAGTACCATTCTGAGCTTTATGAGATATTTACAATTTTTGAATAATGACTAGATTTGCTTAGTAAAAATATTAACATCACATTTCTCAAAAGCAGGTAATTTTTGACAGTTACGGCTTCTGATTGTCAACCCTTGAATCATACATATAACAGGGAAAGGGCCTATGTACTTCCCTAATGGTAATTGGGAGGATTGTGAAAATAGAAGCTACAAAATAACCCTATCTCACAGTACACTATTTAAAGACTTTTCTATAAGCCTATGCTTGTAATTCTCCTGTTTTAAACAGTTTACTTGTGTGCATTCTGAAACAGGGAGCCTTTGACATCCCTGTTCACGATTCATGACTGTTTGAACTTTTCGATTGTCGTTGGGACCCTCCCTCCCAGACTTCCCAAAGTAGTATTAACTTTTGGGTACCATATAAAAAGCTATATTTTGTCATTGTTGTCCTAAATTTCAGTTCCATCAGCCTTTCAAATATATTTCTTTCCCAAAGAGGGACAACAAATTGTTTTAAAGAAATATGTCAAGATTTGTGTCAAGCTCAGTTTGACTTACCATTCATAAATATATTACATACACACACGATTCCCGAAAATATACAATATTGAATGTAATTACAAAATAGAGGCATTTTAATTTTTTTTTGTTTTTTGACATACGAAGAAAACGGGCGGATTTTTCGCCACGGCTTCATTGACGTCAAAGCGCCCATTTGCTTTCCTCGTGACGTCAAAGTGATGAACCAAAACATCGTGTGACTCGAATTGTTATTGGCTGACACTGTAATCTTTATGGATTAATGAAAGTAAAATAATGAAAAAAAAGTGGACAGAATGACATTTTGGTTTCATTTCGTTGTGTTTCTTTTTTGAAGTGGCAACACTGCGATATGTGATGTGTCACAGACGACGTAAATTAGGGATGGTCATCACTTTGACGTCACCATTTGCCTGCGGCGGGATTTGTCGGAATCGTTTTCGAGTCAGCTTATTGGGCTGGACATTAAAAGGGTAAAATACTCAACAAATTGGACATTTTCAACTTATTTTGATTTACATGTAATCTACTTACTTTAAGCTTCCATCCATAACCAAATTTTCCAAATATTTTCAGAATCATGACAATATTTTCCTTTTAAAGGTTAACCTCAAAATACAAAGAATTGGATAGGGTTTTTGCAATAGCATTATCCAAAATCCGCTTCTACCATCAAACTGGGATGCAAGTGCCAGGCTCAGGTAGTGACAGCCTTGTTCAAGGCGCCTACCACTTTCATTCACTGGTTCACCACACGTCTGATACAATAATGTCACAAGATCAATATTAGCAGAAATAATTGCGAGGAGTGAGATATTATTCCCCCCCCCCTTAAACTAAATATAATATAGCCAATACCAGGGGCACCAATTCATTTTATCAGCCCCTAATTGATGGCTCGGTAATCCACCTGTCCTATGTTTTCCGTGTGTCAGGCCTTCCAATAGCAAGTTCATAAATTCCGCTCAGGCAGAGCCTTGATAGCATAAGCCCACTGCACCTGACCACATAGGTATTTGTGGTTTTTTACCCCAGATTAGCAGGCTCCTAGTCCAGTGTGGCACAACAACCACCATGGATCTACCAATTTATTTTTATTGAATCTTTCCTCTAGACAGGGTAGCCCCTTCACTGCTAAAGCACTGATTTCAAATCTTCAAACAAACCAAAAAAAAAATGTTTCAAAATAATTGAGAATAAATGTCAATAAAAAAAAATTGCAAGTTTTGTCAGTTCTTGCGGACAGCCTTGAACAAGGCTAACGGTGAGAGGAACATAAATCGGAACAGCCCGTTTAACTTTTACCCGGAACGTGACCATAGTTTTCAAAGAGAACTTCTACCTGAGTATCGACCTTTTACCTGAGTATCGACTGGGACACCAGAGTGAGGATAACACAGGGTTACTGAATTGTTTATACAAAAAGAAGTGAAACAGACTTCACTGTACCCATAGGCTTATATGTCTAAGTCTAATTCAAGCATGACAAATTGGCCGCTTAATGGCAAATTTCTTGTTACCATTGATCTGCGCGGGCCAGGAGGGATTTAGCAAATTCTCACGTTTCTATTAACTTTTGCCAATGTTTGTGAAACTAAGTTTTTCCTTTTTGCTAACATGTTTTCTTTAAATCTCCACCACTACCAACCCATCATTGTCAAAAAGGGCCAGTTTTCAGTAGACATTGAAGACAAAGTGAGCTTGATGTGGCTAAACCATGGAAATTCAGTTTGGTGGGTGTAACCAGCTTTTTTGGGTTAGGTGAGGGTTGGCAAAGCAAAGGGGGACACATACATTTTCAATTTCAGGGGGAACATATATTAAAGTTTAAAATGGCATTTGTGCAGGAATTACACTTATTCCACAGGGGGCAAGAGGGGAAAAGATTCCCCACAGATGGGTATTTGCCTCCTCGCCCCCTCGTGGTTATGCCACTAGAATTCATGGATGGAGTATGAAACGATAATGGCTAGATATTGTTTAGTCCATTCGCAAAATTCAGAAACTTGGCTTGCTTAAGGTGCTTTTCTGATTGTTGGTCTGTCATCGTGTTCTCTACTGATATGAGAGCCTGACACTTTGTACACACTGACCATCAAGTACAGATCGTGGTAAAACAACTTGCGTTTTTTTTTTGTCTATACGCGATGATGCATAGGCAACGCCCTATTCACTACGTGCTAATAATTGATGGTTACCTTTAAAACGGTACTTTTTCATCTGTATCTTAAGTAAGAAATGGATTTGAAAGCGTGAAATTTCCGGGACAACTAGAAAAATACGGTCTTTCCTCAGATATCAAAATTGATACTACTTCCGGGTAAATCACTCGGGGGTCCAAAGACGATTGAAACAAGCACCTTTAATGCAGTGCATGATAGTGAAATGAATAAATATTGAGCTATTTAATGCTAGGCTACATTTTGTGGGTAATTTGTGTACATAAAATGTTTCTGATTTTTGCCGACTTTTTATTGGGAGTTAACTCACATGCCTGTTTTCTTTCCATCGTACATAGCTCCTACTGCTGCTATCAAGAAAATAAGATATTGGCAAAATTGGTGACCTTATTGTAAACCTCAATACGTCACCCAAGGAGCACCCTCAAGGTCCTGAATTATATCCGATAAGGGGTAGAGTTGCATTGGTTAGTCACTTGTACGGAAAAAAGTGTGCAACTGTACCGTTAGTCCATTTCAGTTCACAAAATTCAGTAAACAGTGAATGATAATTACAAAAAACCCTAACACTATGCAGTTTTTAACTCTATCGGTACTTTCATTATCCGATTTATCAGAGGTCATGCAGGTCACGAACATGATTTCCATAATATGTCCAATAATATTAAAAATACCTTTAAAAAAAAAAAAAAAAAAAAAAAATTTTTCTTTGGTTATTTTTTGACTTAAAGTGGGCCTTTTCGAAAACTGTTGCACATGGCGTAACCCAGACCTTTGCAAACGGGGACAGAAGGGGTGCCGAGCATTTTCTGAGGGGGCAAGTTTAGGCCCCTCCCCATAGCCACTTGTACAAACGGCAGTTCATTGGGGGGGCTGAAGGGGGATTTGCCTTGGCCCCCCTTCCCCCCCACTGGTTACACCACTGGCATGTTGCATCATTCGCATCAATTCAATGCCACGGCACATTGTTGTTGGATTGTTGATTGGTTGACTGATTGGTTGACTGATTGGTTGATTGATCCATCACCTCAATCAATCATCAAAGTTGAACATGACTGACTTTTTATGTGGACGCAACGGTTAAATACAGCTTAAAATTCAAGTTATGAGCACTGTGTTACATGGTGTTGGAATTTCTTTGGACAAAGCAAAAGTGTTATTAGAAAAATTGCAAGCATAAAATAACTGTTATACTATTAACAATGATGTTACATTTAAAATTTAATAATTAAGTAAACTCTTCCTTTATATCTTCTAAAACAATGTCATGAATAGACCAGACATCTTATCATAGATTGTGTCAAATAAAAAAAATCTCACATAAATCATAACAAGCCTATGCTTTCTTAAGGATATTAGGCAATTTTCTATTTGACACACTATATAACATGATAAGATAGTCTGGTCTGTGCTCATGACACTACTGTACATCTCTCTATTAAAAGATTGCAGAAAAAACATGAACTGTTCATATTGAAAACTGGGTAGAAAGTAGTACTATTCAAATGTATCCAATTTCTAACTATTAAAGTCAACTGAATTTTGCACTTTTGGGCAATATCGTAATTTATATAACACATAAAAATTTTGTCAACTAATTGGTAGATACCATATCACGTGATATAAAATATTTGAAGATTATATCCTCCTAAATATTTTCATGTTCATGATTGGTTCAAAGTGCGGCACATACCACAATAGTGTTTAACGATTGCGAGAAAGACGAAAGAGAGATCACCGTAAATAGTCAGTCTATATTTTCCCTAGGGAAATCGGCGCCTAGTTTCCCTCTAGCCTCGATACCCGTGGTATCAGTTCCTTTATTTATCCGGTTCTTTCGCTGTGGTCCATACGACTAAGCTACGACTTTTGACGTTATGCATGAGAGAGCACAGAACTGTATTTCCTCAACGATGTTTACTGTTCGTATTAGTTTATTGCCTAAAAAGGAACTTTGACGCATTGTTTTGAGTCTATTCGTCGACACCCGTAGCAACAATTGGCTGCGCCCAGTTGCAATAACTTCGGTGGGAAACCTTCTGCACGGATAGTGAGAATACAATAAAAATAATTAACGTATGTTCTATCATGTTCGAGGAGTTTTGTGTAAACAACACCGGTGATTCCCCGCAGTGATTTTTTATTTTAATGCCATGGAGTGGACAACGTGATGGTGATCTCAATGCTGCAATCACTGCATTACTGTGGCACGGAAACAGAAAGGTGAGCTATACATGCTATAATGCAGTAAATTCCGGAAGTAAATTCGGTTACACAGACTTCAGCATCATTATTTACCGCATGTGTTGTGATATCGTAATTGGGTGTGGTCGGGGGGGGGGTACTTTTTCGGGGTTCCTCTGCCTAAAAGGCATTCAATGTTCAAGCTCTTGCCTAGCCTCGTAGCCTAGCCTAGCCATAGGCTAGCCTATGCTACAGGGTACGTACAAGCAAGGCTATTTTTTGTTAATTAGGCCATCAGCCTTCATTTTCACTTTTACCAATCAATTGAACAAAAATATATTCATGAGGATATAAACAAATAGTTAATGATCTTATTCGGGATCTTTTGGAATCTATTGGTCCCCCCCCTCGTTGAACTGGAGGGCGGGGGTACTAATTCCTCTACCGAAATAGTACTCGGGGCCACGCCCTCCAGTTCACCACGGGGGCCAATAGATTCCACAAGATTCCTCATGATCATTAATATTTGGTATACTAGTTCCCGCAAACTTTCACAGGAGGAAAAAAGTTCCCATAATTAAAACCGACTATTTCCCCATGATGGGGGAAATATTAGCTTTTTATGGGCACTTTTTCCCTCCCTCGTGGACTGGAGCACGTGAATTACTCTTTTCCCTCGACCTTCGTTCTCGTGAAAATAGTCGGCCATGTTCTTCCAGTCACCTCGGGTAGTTCTTTTGCACCATTTCCCTCACAAGCAGTCAATATTTGATGCCCCAGATTGGGTTGGTTAATATATTAGCTTAGCCGTACACTTCACCTTTGAGGTGTTTTACGAGTGAAGGTCATGGGTGGTGAAATCGACTATGACCAAGCCCTTTTGATTTTAAAATCACTTTTTTATGATTATCTGAAACCATAACACACTCCAAAAATATGCACAATTTAGATTGTCAATGATTTTTTTTAAAAAGAGTTTCTGATAGAGCAAATCACTGATTGCACCTTTTCATTTGAATGGGTGACTCCTAATTGAATATTGCATTTTATGAACCAGGCCTAACATGAATGTCTCCACAAGTACATGGCTAGACTCCTAGCTTGTTTGCATTATTTTTTTTTTGCATTTTAAATCAAATTTTGGAATAAGGTTTTGATGATACCTTGTACTTTTCTTCTAAAAATTATGACAAATGCGAACTCAGAAGATTGTATAACACACACACAATTTTCTCTACTTTCAGACCAGCAGGCATAGTAGCTGTCATGTCACGTTAGTACTGTCTAACACTGTAACTATATTTGTTGTCTAAAGTATGAAGTGATGACGTGGCAACTATACCCAGTACCTCTCTGCTTTCATTCTTTGCTTTGCCTAACCCGGCGTGCTGAAAGGTGGCACTATGTATCGCCCGCGTCGCTACTTTGTTTACTTTGAGCTGGACAGAATATACATCTCTACCCAGGGGCGGCACCAGGGGGGGTGGCGGGGGGGGGGGGGGGGGGGGGGTGGGGGCTGGCGCCCCCCCTGAGATTTTCAAATTAGGAAAACAGGGGTTTTTGTGCAAAAATTAGGGGTTTTTAACACCAAAATGAGTTTCATTTGTACTGTTTCGCCCCACTTAATATGTTTCGCCCCTCCCTATGATTTTACCCTGGGCGCCGCCCTGTTTCCTACCCATCCCATCGGGCAAATAAGATAGCCCATTACTAGTGGGTAGGTATTGTAGAGTAGGTGTCATGTCAATGGACCTAGTACTAGTAAAAATATTAATCCTAATTCTCGTATTCACAATATGATTGCGCCACCAGCGGTTGCCCTTGCCAGTCCAATTTTTTGACACTCGACCGCAGGATCGACATCGCCACCACAACTTCATTGGATTTACACGCAAGTAGTTGGAATTATTAAATGTTGCAAACAGCTCACCGAAACGTTTGTGTGATCAAAGAAAGCAAAGGGTTTTACTTATATTGGTAACTGGTAGACCAACATTTTCAGATATGCAAAATAGGTGGTGTGTATTGTACAATTAAGTGGGCCTCTATTCATACCATAATGTATAATTTAGTATGTGTTATTATAAATTAGAATAGAGGATAACTGAGCTTTCTTAGTTCCTTTCTCAAACCAGTTGAGTGGAGTTAAGTTTCCAGAGCATTTCAATGCATTGATGGTAGTTTATCAATTTCCACAGATTCGTAAAAGGCAAAACATTCTCCCAATACATTGCACCACAGCGGTTGCCTTGCCAGCCAATTTTTGACCGCAATGGTTGACAGATCGAACTATCCAACTCGCATTGGATTAACACGCAAGTATTGTGATTATTATGTTTGAAACAGCTCAACTAAAGATTTTTTTGTTTGATCTTAAAGAAAAGCAAATGGTTTACTTATTGCAATATCGTTTTGGTGCAATCTCATGCAACCGCTTATTAATTTAAAAACTAATGATCCGTGAAGTTTTCCGTTTGTATTACGTGGGCGGCTGGATTTCGACTTTTCCATTAGGGCAATCGGGAAAACGCAATCTTCTGAGCAATCGTTTGTGGTGCACCATATTGCAATTGCAAATAGCCGATACATTATAATTCATAACTTGGAATGAAGCACAACTTTCCCACTGGTTGGTACATTTTGTGACCCCACTTTGTCTGCTCCCCAGTTGAATTCATCCCTGACGGAAAAAGTGCAGGGGATCGGGTACTTAATTCCATCAAGGCTGCTGACTTCAACTGGGAGAGACAAGTGGGGGTCACAAATGTCCCAACCTTACCTTTCCCACATACATTTTGGTCCTGATGTAGAGGCATACAACAGATGTTGTCTGCAACTTGTGGAACAGGACCACAAGCTACCTCATAGCGGTACTTTTTCATACATGTCAGGTTTAGCTCTTAATGTATTGATTTTTTGGGTTTTATAAATATATAGAATTTTAATGGCTGACTATTTTAGCTTCAGTTCCATTGCAAAAATCATGCAGATCCGCGCTCATTTTGACGACAAATAATGGGCACTGCCCATAGGGGCGTGCCATTATGAATCTGGTCAAACTGCTGCAAATTGCATTGATTTTTGCCACTGCATGAGAAACTAATATGCAGCACATTAACCTACTTCACAAACGTTAATAACAGTAGTTATCCTTATCCAAAAAGCTAATATGTCATGATTTCAATGCCGTATGTCTCCACGAAAAGATGCACCACCCGCTCATAAATGAATCAATCCAACGTCGCGCGACGCATTCTACGTCACACAACCGCGTCGGATTTTGAATGGGGTCCCCACACACACACTGGTTATAAAGCCACTGTTGGGCTGTCCTCTCCCCCCCCCCCCACCCCACACACCACACACTGGTTCTGCACTGTTTGGATCCCAATATTACAGATATACTTGTGTTCGTACAGGCTGACTCAGAGATTTCACTTTAATCAATTTTTTTTTGTATTGAATTAAAAACAGTCAACTAGAACTAAAGAAAGTCACCCTCAAAATTGTTAATTCCAAAGTTTGGAATTAATCAATCAGCTTTTTCATTTGGATGTAGTAAACTTTTATGCACTGTATAATAGGCCATGGTACATAATACAATTTTGGTCCTTTATTTAAATTTTTTTCGTGCTCCACCAAGAGCGCTGGATTACTTATTTCCTTCCTTCACTAAAATTCAACAAGATTACTTAACCACGCAAAGCTGTGTCCCCACATTAAAAGAGTGCACATTATTTTAGAAAATGAATAAATGTCAACTCAATTTATTTCCAGACTATCAGTACAATGGATATCCATAACCATCACCATGCTCACAAGCGAACAATGGAGCTTATGTCATCAATTCGGCGTTCGGCCCCGGGACACACTTCACATTGTTTTACATCTGGTCTATGTTAATGTACACGCAGTTGAATCGACTTCGAATGTTTATTCCTTGGCCGCATTGGCAAGTTCTTTTCCTCGTTCGCGATAAAAAAATCTTGAGATTCTACTGTGTGTTCAATTAACTTTGACCATATGGATTAATAATTTTTTTTCGAAAATAACATGTAAAGGGACAAATTCATGAAAGAAAAGCCCCATGGCAAGGGCGGACTCATTTGTGCAGAACCTAGATCCGCAAGTTATTGTCTTTAAAACCTATTTCTATTCAATTTACAGAAAGGCATGGTCTTCACGGACCTACCTTTTTAAAATCATGAGCGAGGTGTTATGTGCCTTTTCCCTTTAAGTTATGAACAGATACTAGAGCTCAATACTGCGAAGTCCAAACACTGAATAGCTTAAAATCTTTTCAACAGTGTAGCAGTAGACAATGATCTGCAAACCCTGTTGAGAAGAGATTGAAGTGTTTTTTAGGTTGATGTTTGAATATCATTAGCCTCTATGTTGGCTTGCTTTTACGTGACGCTTGTCACTGACATTCTTGGAGTAAATTGGGTTGATATTTTTATTTTCATTTTCTAATAATTGCACTTTTTTTTTTTCATTTGGGGATACAGCTTTTTCCTGGTTTACATCATATTTTTTTAAATTTTTAAGTGAAGGAAGTAAGTGATCCCCAGCGCTGGAGCCGACAAGACGTTAAATCACGAACGTATCATTGCCTATAACCATGCCATAGGAGAACTGTGTGGGCACCCTCCTCTGGAAATCTTTAAGTCATCCTTTAGAATATTTACATTCATTCTACTGTTTCAAATGATTCCTAATTTATTTTCCCACTGCACAGTACATCTACCACTCCTGAAATAATTTTGAAAGCTATGGTTCTTTCAGTGGAAGGGGTTTTAAATTGTAATGCCTTATTTAAAGGGTCACAAGGACATTTTCAGAAAATATACCTGTAAGTTTTTTTTTACCTACTTATAATGCTTTCCTAAGTATTAAGTCATATCTGAAGCGACTTCAGTGAAAATGTTCATCTTTGTATACAGTGTGAGTCAAAAAAAACCCTACATTTCAAATCAAGAAAATAATTAAATAGTTAATAATTGTTTTTGTCTTCAAATGTTTCCTATGGTTATAAAGAAGATACACAGGCTTTCAGAAAAACGTTTATTTGGTGTCATTCATTTGGACTTTGGGGAAGAAGTCACCCCTATTGTGCGAGAGACTTAACAACCTGTTTGCCGATTTGTTGATCCAAACAAGATGCATCGCTTACATTGAGTAACATGGCCTTCAGCAGTGATTTGAGTAAACATTTAACAAACCAAATTATTGTTAAATAGTGGGAGAGTAATTGACAAGATTAATAAATAATATCCCAGAGATTACAAAGTAAATGCTAGTAAAAGATGTTCTATTTCCCAATAAGAAATTCAAGATGCTGGGTCAGACCACAGTTTCTTTTGGTTCAGCAGCAAGATTTCATGGTTTAACCTGCAACGAAACTGGGAGCAAAAGTGAACCATAGAAGGTTTTGTGTTCCGCTTGAAAAACAGCAGTGCGATAGTGAATTTTAAGTTTGAAATTCCGATTTATCTACAGAAAAACTTCCGCTTTAGTTTCTTCTTGCAATTATGGACGCTGAGTATAATGTATTTGTGCAAAATATTACCGTTAGAGATGTCAACAAAAATCCTGAGGCATTTCATTTGTTCTGAACGAGGCATTGGAATGGGGTGATTTTCAATAACTGACTCTTTGTGATTGAACAATGGTAAGTTAAAATTTTTTGAAGATATTTTATTTATAATATGTTACACAATAGAAGACATTTATCAACTGATAATTTTTTGTGCGTAAGAATCGATACCATCTGAAATTGCATGTGAAATATGTCTTTGCTATAATGTGTTATGGTATACGTTAGTGTCAGTCTCTCCGCATTGCATGGCTAATCGGCCAACTGAATTTTTAGTCTCTCCGCAAAATTGTCATCTTCTGAACCAAAGTCCAAAAGACACAAATAAAACATCTTCTGATGCCTTTATCTCTGTAAACAACCAAAGCAAACATTGAAGCAAAGATAACGTTTAACCTTTGAAGAAAAAAAAATTTCTGATGTATGGTTTTTTATTGACTCACACTGTAAAAAAGATGTTAAGTATTCCAGTGGTGTCTCTCTAGAACTGTTGCATGGCAAGTTTAAAAACTAGTTTTTGGTATAATTCTTCTTTACTTTTTTTATCACAATCCTGTAGCACACATTGCTTTAACTCAAAAACTTTCACAACATGTATAACCTGTACAACAATGGGTTACCATTCTAGAATGGACCACACAGCCCATGTGCTAAGTGAATACTGATTTTTATCTCGCCAATGTTGAATGCAAAGATGAATTTGATTAATTGTCTTCCCAAAAACATTTCAAACCTGACTATTCCTTTTGAAAGCCTTTTGAAATTCTCAGAAGTGACTTTTAGGGTTGCTTTCGACTTCCTAATCTGATTTAAGGGACATAATGGCATGAAAAAAATTGACATAATGAAAAGGACCCTTACGGAAATCACTTCCTGAGTTTGGAAACATTTGGATGTTTACAATCTGGTAAAACCGTAACCCCCCCCCCCCACGGACTCTTTCCTGTTTTTAAACTGTTTTTACAAATGTAAACATCCAAATTGGTTTAAAACTCGGAAGGCAAGTTTTGGGCAATTTCTGGAACAAGATGCTGACATTAACTGCCAGCATTTACCAAACTGAAAAGCATGTTGTCATCCAGCTCACAGATGCATTGCTATTGTATATGTGCTAATCTATCGGTTCCGGCTAATCCATCTTTCACTTAATTCTACCCAGATCAATATCTTACTACAAGCCAATGCCTGAATGCCTGGTGTAGAAGTAATTATAGTCCGCGTACATAGTCCTGGCTTTAAACGGTAAAGAATAGAGCACTCAATTCAGTTGACTCTTCACGCAACATTAGTTTCAACATTTTCACGCTTTTATCCATCATCGTCTATGAGACCAGACTGTGGCCTCCCCACTGGACTATATCTATCTGCTTTCTCACAGATACACTGTAAATTCTTCGGGATTTGAACCCTGCTTTTCTGTCTGTTCCAGAAATTGCCATAACCTTCCCACGGAAACTCTTCCTGTTTTACAGAATGTAACATCCAATTGTTTTCAAACTCAGTGGAGTGATTTAGTAAGGGTCCCTTTTTTCATTATGACAATTTTTTATGCCATTATACTGTCCCTTTAAACTATTCAATTCAAATGTGACCATGCCTACATATAGATGCCAATCCTCAACTACATTCTCCTTTGAATTTCAGACAGTATCTATCTTCACAGGGCCATCATAGCCATTATGTTCTAGCCCATTCAAGAATTCCATGTAATTTGAGGGTAACCAGTTCGCAGAAGCCCCTGTTCAATGATGATGTTATATTATGTGGTGAACAGATAAGCTGAATGCAATCTATTAATCTGGTAGGTCAGACAGGTGTGCCTGCTTGCCCTCAGGAGTGGAAACAGCCACTTGTAGCGTTCGTTAGAAACCGGTGTGGGACGTCTTTCTTGTATGTGATTGGGGAGGGATGAGAAAAAGACTTGGGGTACATGGTCAACACTTTACTCTAGTTCACAACATCCTGGAAAAAACTATGTAAGTTCCAAAGGAATTGCTAAATGCAAAAAAATGGAGAGCTAAATGCTAAGATTAACCGGGAGATTAACCAAATGATAATTGACCAGTATGACCCTAGCGACCTTTGGACCCTATTTGCGCAAGACCACCCCATGTAAGCTTCACCCACCACTGATCCTGTTTAAGTTCATGAAAAATCCACTGCAGAATTCCAAGAAAAAGAATGGAACCTAAACATAAAAGCCAATTCTTCATTGTTGACAAATCCCAATTTGACCTTTAGGTCCAGAAAGGTCACGATGACTTTATTTGAATTCACAGAGTTCAGATGGACATACAGATCCAAAATCAGTAAAACCACACACATCTCACAATTCCCGAAATGGAGCAAAACACAATGGTGTCAAATTGCGTATTGAATAAAAACACCATCTTTCTGCATTTTTTTGGGTAAAAACACACCTCGTTTATCCACAAATCACAACTTTTTTGTGCTTAAATAGCACCCCTTTTTGTCAATCACGTTATCTTTTTTAATTACCCATCTGGTCTAAAAAGGGACAGGCTTGTGTACACCAGGAAACAGAGTACCCATCTCTCTTTTGCAGTGATTGGGCCAGACTTTCACTATAATGTTGCTGTACAGGAATAAATACCACCACCTCTACAGCGAGTGTTTAACTTTCCATTCCAAATTGAATAATGCAGTAAGACCCATTTTTAACACCTGGGAAAGAGAGGAGTAATTGGAGGTAAAACCTTACTAAACGGCAAACAAATTGGCCACAGCAGGGCCCACAACCTTTGGCATGTGTGGGTCTGGGCACTTTATCACGGATCTTTTCTAACAAAACACATATTGTAAATAGTATAGTCACAGTAAAGAACAAAGAAATAGCTGCTGGTATGCAAAATGTGTTGTTACTAACCCTCTGTCTACCTGAGCCATTTTTGTGTAACGACACATCCAAAGGGGATAGTTGCCACCCCCTTGGATTTTCCTTATATTCAACATACGAGTCCTAAAAAATACCTATTAAATTGGTTCCCGGATAGCTTAAGAGTTTCTTCTTTCCATCATGAAAAAAAAGCCATACCTTAAATTGACCATGTGACTTCTCCCATCTTAAAACCAACATAAAAAAAGATGCCTTGTCACAATATATAAGCATACCAAGTATTGAAATTAAAATCCATCCAATGTACTAAATAGCTACAGAAGTGTACCTAAAAATTACAGTAAGTTGAATAAAAATGTCAACCAAAAAGGTATTATAATAGAAGGCAATATAATGACAAGTGACCTGAATGACCTTTGACCTCCTCATATGTTACCCACATAGCCTGCCTCAATGTATAAGGATACCCAGTAGAACTTGATCCATCTCTGCACTCAAAAGCTACGTAAGTTGAAAAATGTCAACCAAAGGGTGTTGTATACTAAATGTGTGACAAGACACACACATTGGAAACACAGACTGACACATGAATCATGCAGACATAAGCTTCCGATTGCATAGGGACGACCTATAGACCTTTAGAAGAAATGGGTAAGGTTTTGAGTCTTCATCTGTGCAAGTCACCCCAGACCAAATAATTGATTACCCACCCCCCCCCCCCCCCCACCCCAGGGTTGCATGCAATCGTTTGTTGCGGTGTTTCTACAGGAGATGGCCAAAGACAAAAAGAATTTGGATATTGAGGTTGCAGTTCAAGATAAACACTAACTAAAGGTTGAAGTCACGATCCTCGCCACATTTATTTTTGTTTATGCAATTCACAGCTATGCTCAAGAAAAGGTTATTTACAAAATTAGCTATTATTGTTTGAGGACAAACTGATTTTATGCGGCGCCGTATAATTTTAATAGGTGGTTTCCAAGTCCTGTTATATTTAATAACTAATTGCTAATTGTGTTACCTGTTTATTCTTTGCTGTTCATTTTGAGTTCAATACCTTCAGGTAAGATTGAAATTCTTTGTAGTATTTTGGATGATAAAGCTTTACTAAGGAGACACTTGCACATTTGAAAAAAGTTCACCCTCTGGATTTTTCAAATTATATGTTTGCATGGTTATAAATATAGCTTTTTTATACATTAGCCCTTACATGAAATTATGAAGTCCAAAATCGTGCACTATGGGTAAACCAGACAGTCAGAACATTTTTATAATAAGTCGCTGGCAACATTAAAGGTGCAACAAGAGATTTAAATAAAACCAGGCTGTCCCTTAAAAAATGTTGAAATTCTGATTTTGCCCAAAACTATCCCACATTTGAAAGGATTAAAACTGAGAATGTTTCTTTGGTACCAAAACATTTGAAATTTCTAATTTTGTATAGAGCACAAAATACGAAATTCTACTAAGTTTTAATTGAATTATAAAGCAAGTCAAATAACTTTTTTCTCTCTTTTAAGACATTTCTGTAGCCAATTACAAGGTAAGAGATATATATGAAATTACTATTATGAAAACAATATGTGGTGGCTCAAAACTCTCGTGGCACTTATTCAGCAGACAGACAAACACCAGAAATGGCGTTGTAGTTTTGTACACAAGAAAGCCCCAAGCCACATGCCAGAGTTGGATTATCATGGCACCACAATTGCACCTTGTTTGGACCGTCTGTGACCGTTGTGGTTTTAATATCTATAGCGGTTTCACGGCGAATAACCGCTAGTGATTTGAATGGGAGCGGTCACCACTCAAGGTTTGATCATATTCACCCTAACGCAAAACTTCATAGACATTATTTTCTCCAAACTTCTACTGTATTTGCCTTTTGTATTCTTCAAATAGTGTTAGTCAAGAGCTGTCAAGATTTTGGCCCCTATCTCACATGATTTGAGCTATGAAGCCGGCCCCAGGTGACATTTGCTACCAATGTGAGTGCACGCACTTCCAAAAGCCCCTCAGTGGCGTTCCTCTTGGGAAGAAAGTTGAGGGAAAATCGTGACTTGTCACCTTATGATGGGAAATCAGGAAAAATCATCGTTTGGGGCGCTACCCTCCTATCGGGAACAATTCTTTCTTTTCCCGGACCAGGCGGACTTTCTCCCCCTGAACGGATGCATCTGTGGCATTGCCCCCTCAAAACTGCTTCGCCAGGTGGTCCCGCATGGGTAACTTCTATAAGGGCGCCGAGAGGACCCGCATCCATAGATAAACATTTGAAGTGGGGGGGGGGTCAATTTACAGATGATGACGCATATGTTATAGGGCTTGTTAACCATGAATCCTATATTTTTTTAAATTTCTGTCGTCATCCAAAGATTCCCATTTTTTGACAATTTTGAAATCTTTCAACACCCAAAGACCTTTACTTTTTACAAAATGTTTGACAAACTGTGACCCAAGATAGTAAGTAAGTAAAACCAAAAGTTTTAAATCCGGTTTTGTCCCGTCCCCGCAACTGGGTGGCCGGATTCACCTCACATTCGTATCATCGCCCTTACTTCCCTCCTTCCACTCTACTTCTCGCCCGATTCAATGCATCCCCCTCCCTCAACCCAACCCTCCTACTCTCCTTCCCACTTCTTTCCCTCCATGTCCTCTTTGGTCGGGGCCCTCTTCCTCACACCACCCACCTCACCTCAAAAAAGCCCTTTTTAAAACATGCTCCTCATCCTTCCCTCAGCACGTGCCCATACCATCTTACAACACCATTCGCCTTCGCCAGTCGCTCAGCCGCCGCTTCCAAACCCAACAACTGCATCAAATCCTCAGTCTTCTTCCTAGCCATAAAGTTCATTTTCACACCACACATTGCTCTCACCAGTGCTCCTCTCGGCCCTTCTCAAATTCCCATCTCATTTTCACTCCGGACAACCATGTCTCACTCCCATACAGCATCACACGATCTCCCCACTCCTATACACCATCCCCTTTCATCTTCACAGGAAAGTCTCTCCCAAGTAACAACTCTCCACATTCTCTAACTTCAACCCCCCATAACCTTACTCTGGCTGTCACGATCCGCCGTCACATCCACCACCCCATCCCGCACTAACCTGTCACCTAGGTTGTGAACCCTTCACTGTGTCCACCGCTCCATCACACAACTTTTCCACCTCCTTCCTCCCCACTCCAGCCCTCAACTCCCTCTTGCATCTGCCAAACCCAAGTCCCTTGCCAACTTGGGGTCACTCTCTTCAGCTTTGTGCATCTCCCAGGAATCCATTTCCCACATTCACTCACCCACACTGAATTTGCCCCCACCCCCACCCTCCACACCCCCCCAGCCACACACCCCACCACGGGTCCACCTCCTCACCAACACCACACCCCCTCCCCCCCCCCACCACCACCCCACCTTCCCGTGTAGGCCCACCTCTAGGCCCCCACTCTCAAATGCCCTCTCCACCACTTCCCAAAACCCCCCCAAACCCCATATTTCCTCACACTTGACAAACTAAAGTTCATCAATCATACAGCAGCTCCCCCACCAAACCTTCCCCTTCACCTCCGCACCACTCAACCCCAACTGCAAACACCCAACGTCGACAGCACAAACCCCGATGCCCCCCCCCCCCACCCCAAACCCCCCAGACAACCCGGACCCCCTCCAAACTGCCTGCTTCCGCTCCCCCATACAGACCCACCAGCGCTCCAACCACCACCTCCGGGCATGCCCCCCTCCCCCCCCACTGCCCACTCAACCCCCCCCCCCCCCCGCCCTGCACTCCACCAAGGCCCCCCCCAGTCCCACAAGCACATACAACAGCTTCTTCCCTCTTGCCGACCCTCCTATCCCGCATCACTCCTCACATGACACCGCATCCACCGCTCCCCCCCCCCCCCCCCCGCACAAAACCAAACTGCAATCTCATCCACCTTCACTATCCCCCACCCTCCGTTCTCCATCCCCCTCTCCACAATTTTCCATCAGCAATGCTCCAACACCCCACACCCCCACAGCTCACCGCATCCCCATCCCCCCTTCCCCCCAAAATCGGAACCAACACACCCACATCCCATCCCCCGCACTCCTCCCCATCTCAACATCGCCCTCTGACAAAACTCCCTCATCACACCAATCCCCATCTCTCCCCGCATAACCTCCCAACACCCACCTCCGAGGGTCTCTCAGCAAGCCCCTCTGCCTCTCTCTTCCAATTGTGCATTCACCACCCCCTCCCGACCCCCCTCCCAACCGGCCCCCCCACCACACCAGCCCCCACCCCCGATCCCCACCCCATTTCCCCCCCACTCACTCCTCTCTCTCTCCACATGCTCTTTCCAGACCCCCGCCTCTATCTCTCTTCAACCGAACCCACCTTCCACCACCTCCTCCCACCCACACACCCTCCCCTTCAACATCTTTTCCTTCCTCTTTCATTGCCTTCACCAACCCACACACCCTCTGTGTTCTCCCTCACCTCAATCACCCCCTTCTCAACCCAACCCCCTCCCCCCACAGCCCCTCGCAAAAAACCACTTTCCCCACTCCCCCCCGCTCGCCTCTTCATCTCCCCCACCTCACCCATCCCTTCGTAACATTTTCTCCCCATTTCCCACACGCATACCCTCTTCTTCTCCCCATCGCCATCCCCCACTCATCACTCCACCACCCGCATCCCTCCTCTCTCCTCCCTACCCCTCCTCCCACCCACTTCATCCCACCCTGCAAACACCCCTTCCCCAAACCCACCCCCACAGATCTGACACATCCCCCACAAGCCCGCCCACCCTCATCTCAAAATTCATTCCGTCTCCCCTCTTTCAGCCTCCACACCTCCCTCCCCAATGCACCACCTTCCCTTCACCCACCCCTGCCTCCCACCCTCACACCCGGCCACATCGGCAACCACCACACTATGTTGTAACTCCAGGGGAATCACCCTAACATTCTTCAAAAACTTTCCGCGCTCCCCACCCACAAGCCACAAAATCAATCTCCGACTCGCCTCCTCGAACCAAAGACCCACCTCCCCCGCCTCTTCTTAAACCAAGCATTGCCATGCAAACCCCCCTATCATCACAAAAACTCTTCAAACAGATCCCCCCTCCAGGACCCTCCCCAAACCGTCCCTCCTCGACCCCCCAAACCCATCGATCCCTATTCCCACATGTCATGAAATCACCCCCCCCCCCACCTTTTTAACATTAGCAAAGTTATGGCAATTTGGCTGCCTTCACCCAAGAAGACCCCCCAATTTCTTCCTATCACCGAATGCCCTTAAGCTTTGTAAAAAACACCAGCCCGGAAACCTGCATATCACTTTAAAAAGGTGTTCCCGATCGGAGGTGATATTCAATTTTTAAGTTCGTTCCGTGCAAACAAACAAAATAGTTATTGAAGATATGTTCAAACGGGAATTATAACCAAATTACAGTATATTGCAAATTCTTGCCTCCTTCCGGGAAGCCTTATAGAGCTGAGATGGTGCACGGATTTCTATATTTACCTGCTCCTGGTGCCATTTGATCTGTTTCCATGGCAGTGCCGGCACCAGACTTCTTTTTCTTTAGTGAATCGGGGGGGGCACGGGGGCGGGGGAAAGAATGTGATGAATTTAGGAGAACACAATCGCACAAAATTTGCAATTTGCAACCACATTTGACAAAAATGTTGTGATTTTTGGCCGCAAATCTGCCAATGCTCCCCCTGCGCCCCACGGTCGGAGAAACATCTCAAAGATAGGCTCGCCACTGCATGACCCAATTGTTAAATAGTGGTATGTGTATTCATTCAGATGAGAACGGATTTAGGATTAATTAAAAGAGGTTTGGGTTGACCATGTTCTACAGGACAAAGATGAAAACATATCATTCAAACATATACGCACGATGGGCACGGGATGAAACACTTTTAAACGACTTGAATGAAACCTACAGTTTACTCTGTCATGTCTACGATGAACATAGCTTTAAAAAACAGTTCAAAGTCTTAACAATTAACATTCATAGACCTACTTCACTTACATCGTAAGTCATGCATGACTGTAATAGATTACGTATTTAATGCGACCAAAAATAATTCCCCATTTTACTCGATTTGGCTCCTTTCTTGGCCGGCACTGGTGGTAGGCCAATACGTGTTTGAAAGTTTTTTTCGCAATTTATAAACAACGGCAAATATTCAGAAAAAAATGATATTTTGGTGTGTATGAACATTTAAGCTAGACAATTATCAAATTCTTCTGCAAAAATCTGTTGAGTAGACATAATAATTGGAATGCCTTCACACACGGACTAAGGCCTTACCACATTTAGGCCTAAAAATGAGTATGTGAGTCATCATTGTATCGGACCAGCTTTTCTTGCGAATGTACAAACATTTTTCCATGGACAGGAGTGTCCGGTCAGTTCTGGCATTCCATGATAAATAGGTTAACGCGCCGACCAACATGCATAAATTAATGCATGGGTCTTCATATCTTTTGGATGAAGGGCAAGAGAATGCTGAAAATATTCAAGTTCCTACTTGAGGGCATACAACCTGAATTCTTATGTTGCCTTTATATTTTTGAGGCAAGGTTGAGGGCCCAAAAATCAATGGTTGCCGGGCCGAAGGGCACAGGGTCGCATATTGGGAACCACCCCTGAATAATGACTGAAACAACGGTCTCCAATTGCATCAAAATAGATGATTAACGATTATGATGAAAATTTAGCCAAAAATTTCCCAAATTGCGTAAAAAGGTCAAATATTGAAGAAAAGGGCAAAATTGGTCAGAATTAAAATTCTGCATGGTTGGGCTATGTATGGTCCCTTCTTTTTCGGCAAAAATCACTAATAGATTGGGCCCTACTTCCAGACTGTCGGAGGCACTTACTCGCGTCCGTCCCTACCAAAACAAACTTGAGACTCACCCAGGCATATCAATATTTTGTCATATACTCTTACTTGTTAATTACAAATTATTATTCATGATAGTATAGTATTTTGCTTATTCCAAATTTACAGCCAGAACTATGTAGTTTCTATATTTTACGTTATTTGCTGTAAATGGCTGTAATCATTTCAGTGGGTGTGAGAGTACTATGCTAAGTGTGCAATTTTATACACCAGTAACGCATTTTCCACGTTGAAGTCCTACCTTGTATAAACAATAGAGAAACAGTTCAGCCATGTGGCAGAAATGAAATCAGATTGCTTTAAAAAAGACAACATAAGATGTTTTTTCCTGCTGGTGGTTTAGTGGTGTCTTTATTTTGCATAACTTTTTGAGTAAAATATGACCAAAATGAAACTCAGCCCCTTTGACACAATATATGAACCGGTAATGGAAAGTGGATAAGTTACAATCTATCATGTTTGACATGTTTGAAACCCCCCGGTTTTTTATTTGAAAACATTCATGTCAGCCTTCATGGCGATCGTTAATAAGCTCCTATTACTTCATGTACTTTGTTTGTGGCATAGTGTTTGATTTTATCAGGACTTTCATGCAAATATGACACAAAGTGAATTTGCAGAACAGAGTTAGTGTTAATCGTGATCGTGAGAGCACCAATGTTGCTGTAGTTGTAGTAATAGTGTACACCAGTACAACCCGGGGGGGCCACTTCTCAATAAACAGGGGGTATCATCGAGTCCAAGCGATCACAAAAAGCACCCTTAAAATAGTATTTTCGAAGCTTGAATTTTCACCCCTAACTAAACATCGTATCAGCAGTGCAATAGCTACCTAAACAAGTACTTGGTGGAATTTGCGCCCCAAAATCAGTATCAGTAGCGCAATTTTGCATACTAAACAAGTATGTATTTCTCCCACCCTAAGCAAAGATAGTTAATGATGCTATTAACCCTTTTACGTAAAAACCCAAACATTCTTTTGACACCAGAGAGGTTTGTCCGAGCTGGTGTAATTCAGAAAAAGATATGGGGAAAGGGAGGGAAGGGGAGAGCGTCTCGCTCGCGAGAGCGCGAAACCCAGTGCAAGCATGTTGCTTTCCGAAAAATTTTCATGCAATTGATTTTCAAATAAAAAAAAAAAACTAGAAAAATAAAAAAAAGTGGTTACTTTTCAATTGCATATAGGGCCACAGGTCGACGTTTTTTTTATAAACAGGTAAAATATAGTGATGCATGTAAGTTTTATTTGAACTAACCATAAAATTAACATTAAGTGCCCGAAGGTGTTTTCAATCACGTTTGGTGCCTAAGGGGGGGTTCCATGGAACCCCTAACGAAACCACTTTCCCGAGGGAAGTTCAAATGAAACTCATACCTCCTTTGAAGGCATATAAGACACGGGGGGGGGGGTGACCACAGTGCATATAAATGGTTCGTGTATCGTCTGGAAAATTTTAGGGGCAAATATTGTTTTCAACATGCGTCAATCCAAATCGCTCAAAAGTATAGTATGATGTTTCCGCGACCTTGCTTACACAGCATACACATTGCAAATATTTGAGATGATATCTCTGCTATAAGGACCAATTTACATATAAACACAAACCTACATTTGTAATTCTGGATGTTAAGGGGGGAACTCGTGTTTGCCATAGGTTGACAGCAAGGCGCGCAGTCGTTCATTGATGGAATCGCTTCTTTTTCAGCACATAAAGGGTTAATATTTTGTCTGATATGTAATTAATTTTATCATTGCAATAAAACTACAAAGCAGAAAAAATATTCTGGCAACGGGTTTGCTAATTTTTATTTTTTAAATCACACTCGTGGTTTCAAAAATGTAGTAATTTTTTTATGGAAAGAAGCGCACTCGAAAGTTACACAAGTTAAAAAAAATAGGTCGAAAATATTCACGAGTGAGAAATCGCCGAAAAAACAAATCTTGGGGTACTATGGACCCCCCCCCCCCTTAGGCACTTAGTGTTAAATGTGTTCATAAGAGTTCGTAAGCGGCACGGAGAGGGGGTCGCGGGAAACCGGCGGTATTTAGTTTCAAGGGACATTTCTATGGTTAAAGGATGGGAGAATTCGCATTAGAGAAACGTATTTTTGGCACTTATTTCCGCATTGCAGCGCAGCGATAATAAATCGGCATTTCCTGCAAAATGCCGAAAATCAATTATGCACCCAAAATGGGTCCAAAAAGTTATTTTAAGAATTATAAACCAAGATTGACTGAAATTAAATCTATATATGAAGTTCATTGCTAAAACATTGTCCGTTTCATGGGAGTAGTGATATAGAACTTTTTGCGTTATCGCGCATAATTATCAGGACCATAAGGGAGTCGTCCACTTCAATCTCTAAAACTCATAGGTAGGGGGCCCTGTAATAAAAATCAGTGTATGGTTTCGTTACCGCGGTAGAGGGAATAATTTGGGGAATTAAGTGTGATTGAAAGCACAGTTTGAAGGCAAATACAGACTTCCGGAACACTTTAAAATTTTTTTTATACTGAAATGAATATGGACCCTAAATGCGTAGTCCTCATATAGAAAATATAACCCTTTTCTAACCTTTTTTCTTGATTTTGGGTGATTTTTAAGACCCCTTTTTCAACGTTACGTACGTAACGTGCCTGACATTAAAAACCTAACCCTTGTTACGTGGATTTCTTGGCCACGATGATACCCCTTGCTATGAAACTGATCCCCGGGGACCACCAGACATTACTGACTTACTCCCCCACGGCCCCGATCAGGCCTGCACGCGATAATTCTTGACTGAATTTTTGCACCAAATAACACGGTTGGTGATCATTAGGAAATTCTTCAAATGAAATAAAATAACGAATCTAAGCAATCTTGACCTGTTTTGCATATGCCTTCTTGTTCTCTTTTCATCACCAAGAAATAATAATTACCATTGAATAGCACAAGGTCAACTCATGGTGCAAAGGGGGGGGGGGGGGGGGGGGGTGTCAAATTAAGCCACGAACATTAAAATAATACGTACCTCGGGACGAAGGTACCCTCATTTTAATTAATTTTAGTATTTTACTCTTTTCCCCACCGGAATTCAATACGCCTTAACTACTATTTACAAACGGTATTTTTTGCAATTTCAAATGAAATTTACATCATCTATCAGCAGTTTGAACAATGTTGATTACATAAACCTCCCGAGCAATCGCAAGACTCGATGGGAAGGGTCACCTGAATCAGACGTACACATTCTAAAATGGCGGTCAACATGACGACCTCCTGGGTCAACATGTCAGCCTCCAGGGAAAACCACATTGCGAAGTTCGATCTTTATAGTAATAGATGATATTAGTAAAAGACACATTTTGTTTATTAAAGTTAGGGAAACTTACAAGTTATCCTACAAATTATATGGACTTCTTTTAGCCTCTAATTCCCTCTCTGCTTTTGGTATGTTTACTTTTAAGTGTAAAATATACTTTATATCTTCCAATGGCCATAGACTATCATTTGTGTCTGGTTAGCAATTGAATAAATTTTGTATTTTCTGAAAATGTGCCCCTTTAAAACAGAAATGCACTGTATGCAGAACTAGAGTAAAAACATGTTTACAAACATTTTATGGTGAGAATGTAAGTTAAATTCACAAAATGTAATAAGGTGCACATAGCTGACTCTAATTATATGGCCTCATTACTTCAAGGCCATGCAGCTCTTTCGAAATATAATTTTTTGTGAGTAAATTAAAGTAGCATCTAGAACTAAAGATACTCATCTAACAATGCTTGAGAGTAATACCACCTAAATAGCAAGACATAGCTGGCAATTAATGGTCCAAAAATAGATTTTGCTTTTAAATTTTTGTGGAGGAAGGGCTTGGGTTTGGGTTGTAGTTTTACCAAAGTGAACCTTTTTTCATACTATGTGACCTGCCAGTCTTAATAGTATTTTGGGGCATTTTTTAGCTATTTTAAGGGTCCAAATGCCTGAAAATAATAAAATATAATCATAACATATTTAATCAAGCGCTTTAATGAACAGACCTCTAAGCGCTGTACCAAACTAGAAAATCTTGAGCTAACTTAAAAGGACTGAAGCAATGGCAAGCTATGAAATAAGTAGCAGTCATACAGCATATACACAAAAAAGCACAATGATTTATAAACAAATTTCTCATTAAATTTGCTTACACTTATACACAAGCAATAGATTTCAATTTACAATTACAAAGTATTAAGGTTGGTGTACACATAAAAAGCCAAATATTACACACCAAGTAAAGGAGCATTTCGTATTCCAGCACCTTCTGTTTTATTCATGTTCACTGGATAATCCTTGAGAAAAAGCTTATTCAGAAGTTTGTAGCTGATCCCTGATCCCGACTTTGGCGGTTTTTTGTGTTATGAGCAAATGCTCGTTTTCCCACGGGGGGGGTTCCCATAGGCCCACTGTGCTATATTTTCTGTTCGGTTACGGACAGAAAATACAAGCGCGAATTTCTTACATACAACGACCCGAATTTGCACGTAAGATTTTGCACACGTGGATTACTAATTGTTAATGGTTCAGAGGATAATGAAATCTCAACTTTTTGGAGGTAAGGTCGAATGCCCCTTTAAAGTTTAAAAAAAATTCGTGATTCCGTCATACATCCCAAATCACCATTCATTATCCACCTTTGAAAGAACCCCAAGCATTTCGAAGAGCCATGAAAACAATCAGGAAAACATTCTGTATCCCACGGCTTCCCCGAAAGTATGCCATCCACACAGGTGATTAAACCAAACCAAATAAGACCTCAATGATCATTACAAAATCCCTCTTCTACTTTACATCAAAAACCAAACTTGGTTCATGGATGTTCTTTAAGACAGTATCATTTTTTAATCTGGCAACACTGAAGTTTGCCCCCCTTGAAAAAGTGAAAATTTAGAACCTATGTTTTAGAGCCACTACATATTGCCAATGGCACCCAGCAGTTTCTTTAATTGTCAGTTGTGGTCCAAACAGCCCTAGCCCCATTCAAATTTGGACAACATTAGCTTGGGATTATTACAGTAAAACAGAGTGGTTTTCCAGAAAAAACACACTTTTTTCAAAAAGTTAAATTATGCATACAGTGATCCCCCCTAATGTTTAGTAAAATTTTAACTCTAAGCAGTCCATTCACCTCATTATTTATAGATTTTATTACAGTTTTTATTAGTTAATTAATTTAATTGCTCATTTGATGATTAAGTTGTTGCCATATACCAAAAAATGGCTATTTTAATAGGATTTTTACAAAGTAAAGTACTGAAGAGAGGCACATGAGAGGAGTAAGAAATGGAAGCCTGAAAGAAAGAATAGACAAGACAGAATTTTGAGATGAGAGTTTTGGAGCTTGTGGGGACTGATGTGTCAGATGTAGCACAGGCCCCCTAAGCACAAAAAAATAGGCAGTATTGTGCACTTTTTCCTAACAGCGTGAAACTTGGCATGACTATACATATTGAGCCCCGAACAATTCTGATCGAGTGCCAACACTGTAGCGCCCCTATTGGCCTACAGCGCCCTCTATAGGTTTTCCACTAACCCAATTTGAAAATATTACTTTCAAGAGCTTAATTGCCATCATTCCACTATTTGTTGTCCAAATAAGGTAAATAGTAAAGATTTTAAATGATTCATATGTAATAGAGCTACTATGAGTTTAGGTTTAATATCAACATGGCTGGCAATTGGAGATTCAAAGATCGGCTCCACTGAAATCTATACGTAAGCCTAATTTGAGTTTAAGAAAATGATAAAAAACCCTACTTTTAAGGACAATCAACATTGCTAATCCTGAGGATTCAGAAAACGCTTGATGGCATTGCCGTTGTAACAGATAGCAGAAATCTCGAAATGTCAGATGGCAATCTGATTTCAAAATGGCCGCTACAGAACTATTATTTCAATTTTAACCCAATTTATGAAAGTACCTCTGTGAAGGTTGGAGATCAAATTTCATCACCAGCTTTGGTCAACTAAATCCTTACTATATTTTAAGCACTCTTAATTTTTATCATAAATTTTTTTAGATCAAAGTCAATATTGCTGCCATCTTAGATTTTCCAAATGGTCCACCACTGATTATCTATGTTAGGCCTTACTTCACTTTATATGAAATCTCATATTGAAATGCTAACGACCCTGTTTTAAATTTTAAGGTTATAAGAACCACATACTTGGTACTTGTTAAACGATCGTTTTGTTGGAGAAATTCAGCACTGATATTATGTGATGTTTTCCCCATCCTTATTAGTATTTCACTCAGTTGAGAGCTAACAATCTAATCAGATTAGAGATATGAGCCATGTGTAATGATATGCAAGTTAACATCTTTATGTGGACTACCAAGACGAAGATACAACGTTTGTTATGATTGTTAACTTGGTCTGATGTGAAATTCTTCTAGGTTTGAGTGTATCTTAGTGCAAACATAATGGGACAATGAACAATTGCCCAAGGTTTGGCATGTCTTACATCACTGCTTTTTGCTAGTAGTAATTGTGAATAAAAAAACCCCAAAGGTGTTTATGTTTGATTTTATGCAATACCTTACAAACATTTCTAGAATAGTATGAAATCCGCCAGCATAGCACTTTTAATTCATTAGTAACATTTTTCTAAAAGTTTTGGAAGTAGAGAATTAAATAAAGGCAGTGAAACGATCATGCCGATTTTCAATTAAAAAACAAATTTCAAATTTTTGGTCCCCAAAAAGGTCAAGCCATTTTGATAGTAAAAGCCTTAATCTGTGATATAAAGATTGTATCGATTAAGCCCAAATTACTTGGTCGAGCTCTTAGTTGCAAGATATTGGTGAGATGCCTCGAGCCCAATATTTTAAACTCAACAGCGAGAGACCAATTATATTGGGCGTAAATCGTCCGATTTCATCATTAACGTTGTGAATCCGATATGTCACACACTTTGACTCCCAGACTTTATAAGTACTAAACTGGCATAGGAGAACGGTGTATAATTTATGTTGGTCGACACATTTGGGGATGTTTTTGTCATATATCAAGGAACATTTACTGATCTTTAAATCTTCACGGGGTATAATAAGAAGAAGCTGCTTCGAAAAGAAGTTAAGATATGGAAGATCAACTGCTAGGGAACGACAGCCATGAACTCTTCAGGTGTGTCCGTAGACTTATCGAGTGAAAGAGCTCAACTGCCAGCAGCTCCAAGACAAAGAACACAGGCTGCCCCAAAACTGCTCCATAAAGTAATGAAGTGCTGGGAATAACACTTCAGCAAAACATCTAAACACTGATTCTCCGAGATGAAGAAGTACTTCACTCCATCCCAGAACCTGGGCAATTCTATCTCAACAGACATGCCTTTCTCAATAGAGAAAGTAGAAGAGCCATTAAGAACGAAATACAATGCATGTGGATTGGGATAAATCTCAAAAAAATGCTGAAACCCTAAGCAGGTGGGCCCAGCTATTACACAGCTACTGTTGAAAATTATCCACATTGCTGGGTATAAGGGGAATTCCAGAAGACTGGAGCAAAGGCATGATAACTCCAGTATACAGAAAGGTGAGAACTAGATTCCCTCCACTATAGAGCATTACTCTACTGACTGTCATCCCTGGGAAAGTATTCTGTAGAATGATCCTTAACCGGATCCAGGACACCATAGATGACTACCTTGGAGAGGAACAATGTGGTTTAGAAGCTTAAGAGGTACTACTGCTGCTGTATTTATTGTTCGCCAAGAGCTAGAGAAGGCCAAAGAAAGAACGCCATTCCTATACCTGGAACTTTGTAAATTCTTTTTAAAGCAGCTTTGGATAACCACCATTTGGAGAGGCACTCTGGAATGCTTAAGAATCATTGGAGTAGACAGCAAGCTGGTAACCTAATTGAAAAAGATTTATGAGCAACCATAATGCTCAGTATGGTGAATGAAAACTCAACTGACTTGGTTCGCCGTAGTCTGGTGATACAGGGAGCCGTCGTACATCCTGCCCTTCAATCTCTTCTTCAGAATTTGTAATGAGAGGAGTTCAAAACCTAGGCTCCGAATCCAAATGGTAGAGATGAAATCAACATTATTCGTTATATGCGATGACACCACACCCTGATGGAATGGCTTTGACAAAGTTACGCTAATCAACAGAAGAACTGGAAAAAGCCTGCGGCAAATGGGGGAATGAAGATCAACCCAACTAAATGCAAGATCATGTCCGATGACCTAAGAGACATCAGCCTTAACCAGACACCATTGACAAAGTTAATGATTTTTGTCTTTCTTGAAGTAATGTGCCTTCGGTTAAGGAGGACATCACGAGGCGTACAAGACTGGGCAGCATGGCATGTCGGGACTCAGGAATACCATCTGGACAATCAGGACATCACCAGATCGCTCAGTCAGAATATACCATTCCTTTACTCCCCTTGCCACCTATTAGCGAGTCCCCTGGGTATTGCGCAAGGCCGACTTGCCAAAATCTTAGAAAGCTTGATATGAGATGCCTCCGGTCCATCCGAGGAGTGAACCGTTCTGGACAAAATAAAATATGAAATTAGAGACGTCTGAACGTCACATGCACCATCACGATGCAGTCCACCAGGAGAACGGCTGAAGTGGTTTGGACATGTCGTCAGGATGCCGAAACACAGATTACCATACCAAGCCATCATACGCAGACTTCACAAGCGTAGGAAGCCGGTCGCCCACCAGCAAGATGGAAGGACAAATCCCCAGGACACGGCTTGGACCTCCAAATCCGAATCTATGCCAAGGCATACCAGAGAAATTACTCATGAGCAGAGCAAAGGGACACCCCGTCCTTGCAGTAAAGTCAACTCAAAGTCAAAGGGGTATAATGAGAACTATGAACTTTCTTCTGGTATACGAAATTTTCATTAATTTTGTTGGAGTAAAGTGGGGGACCGAGTTTTTGTCCATTGGGTCACCCACCTTCAATTTTGCACCTATAATCGAAAATAGAAATAAAAAGATCCAACTGGTATGATGGTTTTTTGGTGTCAGCTGAAGCTTTGCCATCCCTAATACCTCCCCTTCCCTACCAATCCATGTAGAGTAATGTTAGGCGCACTGTAACAGGGCATTTTCAGGTTTAAACTTTGTTCCGTACGGTAAAAGGAAAGTGGGCCAACACTTTTGTTCAAATTGTAGCCACTATCCACAGAATAGCAATGCATATCTTTTTAGACATTCTAGAATGAGCTTTTGTTTACAAAAATCAGCTTAAAGTTTCAGCTACCTTTGCACAATAGACGTTTGCCCTTAGGCTTGGTCTCTTTTGAGTAACAGGGCTTCCAATACCTAACATTTGTTATAGGCCAGATAAGTCAAAGATTCTGATTTGGTGTTGTATTGTATTGGGCCCCAATCGTTTTGGTAGAAATGTACCTTTAGAATCTGAAGCAGAATCATGGCTATATCAATTTTCTACCTGTAGCACGCGGCCCATCTTTAGGCCAAATTTATCACACTTTGTACAATAAAAAAAAAAATGTTGGTTCCACCTTAGTCAAATTATGCCTATTTGAGAAGTTTGGGTAAAACTTTGCCAAAAGACCCATTTATATACCACAATCACAAGAAGAAAAGGTTGCCAGCCATTGATACACTGTACCAAATGGTTTTTCCCCCCCCCCCCCCCCCCCCCCAAAAAAAAAAACAATTGAGGGCATGTTTGTGAGACGTCCCATAGAGTCATCTGTACAAACTATCCCTTCAGTACTCATGCTTTCCAGTGGAGCCTTATTGAAAGTCTGGATATCTCTTTTGGGGTCTTGTTGCTGTTCATTTTTTATACTCGTAGTCCTACTTGGTCCTATTATTTTGGGACTGGAAACTAGGTGGAACCAACTACATAATGGACACAATCTCTAAGCTAAGGTGGCAAAAAGCTTGAGTGAGCTGGTGGTTCGCATTGGTTTGCTTTTCAAAGATGAAACGATGGATGCAAATCCAGAATGCTGGATTTTAATGCACTCTACTTTATGCACAATACCAACAGTGGCCAAATAACTGATCGGATCCTCATATACTTGGTAAAGCATACTAACTAAGCTTTCCTACAAAGGGGTCATTTTGAATTTCTTCCAATTAGACATAGGTTTCGTCAGTAGAACTAAGATCAAATTTGGTTCAGAGAGATTATTGCAAAAATGGTTCAATGGCAGCCATTTTCATTCGCCATCTTGATTATTCAGTTGTTGCTAATTGTGGCTACTACAAGTCAATCTTCTAAACTCTTTTGCATTGTCAATTTGGAGACCCTCCTTAGTGTTTTTTTCATCATTCTTAAGCGGAGTAATGCTTACTGTGGATAATTAGTGTGGTATTTTAGTGGCAGCCATTTTGAAATCTTAGGGTGTAGTATATTGATATCAATTGGACCTAAACAATGGCCAGATATATTGCAACACTTACGGACCTTATCAGATTTTAAACACTACTGACCACTGATCATTTAAAACCCTTCAAAGGGTATTCTGCTTTCATTTGGCTAAAACTTCCAAATATAGTTCATTGGCGGCCCATTTTTGAAATCAAACCGCCATCTTAAAAGTTCATGATTACTGCTATCAGTTACTGATGCAATATCTCAGTGTGCTTTCTGAACTCCATCAGCATTCTAATGTGTGATTGTCCTCAAAAGTAGCATTTTTATCATTCTTAACTAGTTAAGGCTTAAATGTGGCTTCATTGGTGGCCATTTTGGAAATCCTAAGATGGCATCCATATTTGGATATTGACGTAAATGAATAGGTATATATATGTGCATCATTTTAAACCTTATTGGACCTTTATTTGGTCAAAAATTTGGAGTTACTTACGGCATATAAGCTCCTGAAAGGAATATTTAATAACTGGGTAAAACTATAGAGGGCGCGTAGGAGGCCCATAGGGGGCGCTACATTTTTGGCACGCGCTCAAAATTATTCCGGGGCTCAATATGTATAAGTACATTCAGTTTCACACTTTTAGGAAAAAGTGCACAATACTTGTGCTTAGGGACTGGGCTAATGTGGGGGTGGTTTAAAGGAGAGGGTGTTACAGGCATTGGATGAAGTGTGTGGGAAAAAAAGGGTAGAGAACAGGAGAGTACGATGTGGTGGAATGCCGAGGTGAGGAGGCGATAGTGATAAAGAAAGATTCCTAAGTAAAATGAGAACAAACAGTAGGAAGGAATAAAATTAATTATAAGAGGTTAAAGAAGCGAGCAAAGAAAGTGGTTGCGAATGCTATGAAGGAGGAGGCAGAGAATGGGCTGAGTGAGTTGGGAGGAGAATCCAAACCCGGTGTATAAGATAGTGATGAATGAAAAAAGGGGATGGAGCGTTGAAGGGGGAAGATGCATGAGGGGAAGTGATGGAGAGTTAATCATGGCTATTATCCAATTTTCTCTACGTGTATGCACGAGGCCCAAGCGTTAGGCAATTATCAAAATTGGTAAAATGAAAAAAAAAATGTTGGTTACCCATCGATGAGGAAAATTAGATATTTGAGAAGTTTGGTAAAAACTTTGCCAAAAGACCCACTATATACCAAAATCAACCAAGAAAAGGTTGCCATGTACACTGTCCCAAATGGTCTAAAATGAGGGCATTTTTGTTTGTGAGACGTCATAGAGTCAGCTGTACTAACTATCCCTTCAGTACTGCAGGCTTCCAGTGGAGCCTTATTGAAAAGTCTGGATATCTCTTTTGGCCCCCCGGTACTTGTTTGCTGTTCTTTGTATACTCCTAGTACTACTTGGTCCTATTATTTGGGACTGGAGCTAGGTGGAAACAAATACCTAAGGCGACACAATCTCTTAAGGTGGCAAAAAAAAAAAAGCTTGAGTGAAGTGGTCGAATTGGTTGCTCAGAGGCATGTAACGATGGATGCAAATCCAGAAATAGGGGCTTTATGCACTCTACTTTATGAACATCACCAACAGTGCCAAAATAAATGACACAGGACTCATATACTTAGTTATAGATACTAACTAAGCTTCCTACAAAGGGGGGTATTTGAATTCTTCCCAAATTAGACATAGGGTTTCGTCAGTAGAACTAAGATCAAAGGTGGGGTCAGAGGTAGATATATTGCAAATGGTTCAATGGCAGCATTTTTCCAGTCACCATATTGATATTCAAGTTGTGCTAATTGTGGCACTACAATGTTCAATCTTTCTACAATATTAGCATTGTCAATGTGAGACCCTCCTTAGTGTTTTTTCATCATTCCATAAGCAGAGTAATGCTTAATTGGATTAATTAGTGGATATTAGTGGCAGCCATTTTGAAATATAGGGGTAGGTATTTGATATCAAATTGCCTAAATCATGGCCGATATATTGCAAGGGCACTTACTGACGGATTCAGTAAACAATAGCTGAAAAAATGTCATTTAACCCTCAAAGGGTGGTGCTTCATCTTGAGCTTTACAAAAAGTTTTTTTTTCCACATATAGTTCATTGGCGCTTGTGAAATCAAAACCCATCTTGAAATTCATGATACTGCTACCAGTTACTGATGCAATATCATCAGTGTGCTTTCGGAACTCCTCAGCATGACTAATGTGGATTGTCCTCCAAATTAGCATTTTTATCCTTCTTAACTCAAGTTAGGCTTAAATGTGGCTTTCATGGGCGGCCATTTTGAAAAGCTAAGTGGCAGCCATATTGATATTGACTCGTCCGTATGATAGTTATATTATTGCATTCATTTTAAACCTTATTGGACCTGATTTGGTCAAAAAAATATTGAGAGTTCACGGCATATAAGTCCGAAAGAATATTTAATAAGGGTAAAACTATAGAGGGCGCTTGTAGGCAAATAGGGGGGGGCGATACATGTTGTGGGACTCGCTCGGAAAATTATTCAGGGCCTCAAATGTATCAGGCTGCCAAAGTTTCATGCTTTTAGGAAAAAAGTGCACAATAATTGTGCTTAGGACTGGGACGAAGTGGGGGTGGTGTAAAGGAGGGTTGTTAAGGCATGTGATGAAGTGTGTGGAAAAAAAGGGGTCGGAGAGACCGGAGAGATACGATTGTGGTGAATGCAGAGGTGAAGGAGGCGATAGTGAGGAAGAAAGATGACATAAGGAAAATGAGAAAAACAGTAGGGAAGAGAATAAAGTAAGGTATAAGAGGTTAAAGACGCGAGCAAAGAAAGAAAGTGGTTTGCGAGGATATGAAGGAGGAGGCCGAGAATGGGCTGAGTGAGTTGGGAGAGAATCCAAACAAGGTGTATAAGATAGTGAAGGCAATGAAAAAGGATGGAAGAGATGTTGAAGGGGGAAGATGCATGAGGGGAAGTGATGGAAAGTTGAATTTTAGTGAGAAAGATAGAGGTAGAGTCTGGAAAGAGCATGGAGAGAATCATGAATGAGGAGAATGAGTGGGATCAGAAGGTAGAGGCTGATGCAGTGGAAGGGCCAGTTAAGAGGGTGAGTCGGGAAGAAGTGGTGAAGGCAATAAGAGAAATGAACTAGAATTTCGCGGTTCTCGGCTTTCGCGCTCGCTATATTCAAAGAATATAAGCTGTGGGCCGCCCCATGACCTTTGACCCTGGCACGTGACCTTTGATCTCATCAACATATGAGGGATCGCATGGTGCACCTATGACAAAAGTTTGGTTCCAATTGAACTTCAAGTTTTCAATTTAGATCAATTTTACATTTTAAGCCCATTTTTCAACTTGACCTCACATGACCTTTGACCTTTCAACATGACCTTTGACCTCATCAACATATGAGGGATCCCATTGTGCACCTATGACAGAAGTTTGGTTACAATTGAAGTTAAACTTTTCAATTGAGGTCAATTTTAAAAAAACTTAACAATTTGTGACACACACATACACACACACATCCACACGCACAACGGATTGCAAGTGGTCCTGCCAGCTATAGCTGGTGGCCCACAAAAAGGAAGGCAGCTCTGAGGTGAGTGCTGAGATGATTAGTGCAAGTGGAGAGATAGGGATTGGTGTGATGATGGAGTTGTGTCAGAGAGTGTTAGATGGAGGGGCATGCCGGGGGAGTGGGCAGTGAGTGTGGTGGTTCCAATTTTTAAAGGGAAAGGGGATGCAATGAGTTGTGGTGCATATAATATAGGGGTGTGAAGTTGTTGGAGCATGCAATGAAAATTGTGGAGAGGGTTCTAGAGAATAGGATTCGGAAGATAGTGGAAGTGGATGAGATGCAATCTGGGTTTATGCCGGGGGGGGGGGTACTCAGTGGAAAAGGGTAGGTACATATGTGTGTACCTACGATATGGGTCACATTTTCACGCCTTACTATAACAATGGGTCGTTTTTCCCACCAGGCTACTATAAAGATGGGTCACTTTTTGAGGTCATTGCTACTATATAAATGGGTCCATTTTTCAATTTTTGGTCGCATTTTAGTATGAAAATGGGTCAATTTTTCCGATTTTCGCTAAAATCACAATGAAAATGGTTGATTTTTCTGATTTTTGGAAAAGGTTACTATGAAAATGGGCCAATTTTGCTAAGATTACTATGAAAATGGTGCGAAATTTTGGAACCAACTATATAAATGGGTCATATTTTTGTACAATTTGGTCACTATAAACATGGGTCGATTTTTTTTACCTGGCGGACGCACACCCGTACCAAATTTTGGGTCGAGTACCCCCCCAGAGGTTTATGCAGTTATAGATGCAGTGTTTATTTTGAGGCTGCAAGAGGAATATCGAGCTAAAGGGAAGAAGTTGTATATGTGTTTTGTAGACTTGGAGAAGGCATTTGATAGGGTACCAAGGAAAGTGATGGAGTGGGCGATGAGGAAGAGAGAGAGATACCAGAAGTAGTGGTTGGTTAGAGCAGTGATGAGTTTGTATGAAGGAGCCAAAACAAGAGTTAGAGTGGGGTCTGATTTGTCCGATGAGTTTGAGGTGAAGGTGGGTGTGCATCAAGGTTCTGTACTTTCGCCATTGATTTTTGCAATTGTGATTGATGTAGTCACGGAGAGTGCAAAAGAAGGTTTGTTGAGTGAGATGTTGTACGCTGATGACTTGGTTTTGATGAGTGAGACATTGGAGGGAATGAGGGAGAAGTTTTGGAAATGGAAGAAGGCCTTTGAGAGTAAGGGTCGAGGTAACACCTTGGGAAGGAAGACAAAAGTGCTGGTGAGTGGGGTGGGGGAGAGGGAAGGTGGGAGCGAGTAAGGTAGACCCCAATAGTGTTGTTTGGGAAGAGAGGTAAAGCAAAATTCAGTGTGGTGTGGGGGATGTGGGGAGGCGGGGATCCATGGGAAGCTGCACAGGAGAAGAGAGTGACCCTGTTTGGCAAGCGATTTGTCTGCAGAAAGATGTGAGAAGGGAGCTGGAGGGATGATGGAAGGAGGAAAAAGTGTGTGATGAGGTGGAGTCGTGAAGGAGTTTCCACCCACCCCCAGTTTTTTTACCGTAGGGATAAGGTAAGTGGGGGTGGTGGAGCGAGGTGGCTGTGACAGCTAGAGTGAGGTATGGAGGGGTGAAGTTAGGGAAGTGGGGGTGAGAGTTGTTGAAGGGAAAAGATATCTTTGAGATGAAAGGAAATGGTGTATAAGAGTTGTGGAAGATCGGTGATGCCGTTATGGAGTGAGACGTGGTGTCCTGAGCGAAAATGAGATGGGGATTCTGAGGAGGACAGAGAGAGGGGTCAATGGTGAGAGCAGTGGATGTGTGTGGGAGGTTGATGGACAGGATGAAGACTGAGGGATTGATGCAGATGTTGGGTTTGAGGGCGTGGAACGGTGGCGAAGGCAAATAGGGTCGTCGGTATGGCCATGTGTTGAGAAGGATAACAAGCATTGTTAAAGGGTTTGAGTTAGATGGTGGGAGGTTTGAGGAGGGAAGGAGGGGACGTCCAAAGAAGATGAAGAAGCAAATGGAGGAGGAGAGTAGGAGGTTGGGTGGGATGCATTGATCGGGTGAAGTGAAGGAAGGAGGTTAAGGGGCGATGTGCGAATGTGAGGTGAATCCCGGCCACCCCCGTTGACGGGGGATATGAAACGATTTAAAACTTTGGGTTAGTAGTAGTGAATGTTAAACTTTGTTATACAGCTGAGCATCAGTTCACCTCCTTATTGCTTGAATCCCAATTATTTTAAAATAATTTAAAACAAATTCTATGTTTTAAAATTGTTGCCAGAGGTCCCAAACAGCTAATTTAAGGGATTTGCACTAAAGTTACAGAGCAGTTGTCATACAAGTACAAAAACTCCAAACTTTTGCTTTTTGCTTACAGCAATTTGGAGCTGATTGATATAAACAAAAATTAGACATGACATTTAAAGGTGTTATTCGTGATCGCAAAACACCTCCTTGGTTTATGTTCACTAGATACACACAAGATACTGACGGAGGTGACAGTTTTGATGTTATGAGCAAATATTCGTATCCCAAGGCCCCATAAGCGCACTGTGCTGCTGTGATTTCTACCAAAATTACAAAATTTCTGCCACAGTAGACAAACTTGCATTGTAAGATTCTGCACACATACTATACTTTGTGCGTCGAGTTTGGGGATGCGCATGACGCGACTTGGCATTCTCTATAGCGTTGGGAGCGCGCCGTTTGGTTTGCAGTGTAAATGCAAGGTTCGACGCGTGCGTTTCTCCGGATGCAAAACCTAACACTCGCAGTGACGTCACCCCAATCTTGAGATCGAACAGAGTATATACTTGACTAACAGTTCAGATGATATAAAATATCTCAACTTTTTAGTGTAAGTCGGGGAACGGAGGGTTGGATCACAAAAATGCCCCTTAAAAAGACACTTGGCACTTTGAAAAAATAGTGCGCCTTCTGATTTTTCAAAATTGAATTTTGCGAGGTGGTAAAGCTTTTATACAAATTAGCCCGCACCTGAAATATTAAGCCCAAAATCGGCACGCTTCTGGGTAAAACAGAACATTTTATAATTAATTCGCCTGCGACATGTAAAGGAGGAGGCCCGATTACGTTTAAGATATAATTTTGATCTTGATTTAGCATGACCTTCACCCCAAAAACGAAATTGCCAAAGTTTCACGCCGCCTATTTCACCCGTTTGATTGTGAAAGCTAAAAATCGATTTTATAATCCCCATAGAGTGTTGTGTAAAATTAATATATGGGTCGATCCAAAAATGCGCAGATTTGTTGATCATAACATCCAAACCAAACCTCCTCTAGCCTAAGATTTACAGGGTAAATGAGAAAAATAAGTAGACTTTCTTCATGATACCAAAATGTTGACAACTTACGTAAATCGGGGTCCCTGGGGACGAGACTAGACTATAGTATCGGGGCCCATGGACCTGTAAATTCAGCAGATGATGCTTGATGAAATGGACGGGTGTGTAACAAAGAAAACACATGCTAGAGTTGATTCTCACATCTGCACCTGTTGGACTGGTCTGTAACCTTTGGTTTTAATATCAATGAGTACAGATCTATGACATGCAACGTAAGTGACAATGTTGATTAAAGTGATGGCAAACTTAAAAGTAGCATTACAAAATTCCTGGAGACTTAGATCGTATTAATGTCCCTCTGTTTTCGGGCATGTATTTTAGTGTGAAAATTAATTTCTATTCTTCCAAGCCTAGACTATCATTTGCGATCTAATTGAAAAAAATATTTTTGAAAATGTGCCAGTGCCGCTTCTTAAAAAGGTGCTTGTCTGATTATGTCTATTGTGTTCTCCACTTGATATGAGGAGCTGGCAATACACATACGCCCGTGGTAAACAAATTTGCGGTTTTGATGGTTTAAGCAATAATGCATATTGCAAAGCCATACTCAATAATGAGTATGAAATCCATAAATACAGCATTTTTTTTTATATCATGGGAATTAAAATGGATTTTAAGGGGCTCAAATTTCAGCATGACAATGAGAAACAATATGGCCTCCAGATAAAGATCAAAATAGATACTACTTCCGGGGGGTAAATCACAGGGGTCCCAAAGACGATCGAACACATCCCACCTTTAAGTACAATTGCATTGCACTGCTACTATGCATAAATTAACGAGTCATCCTTCAAGGCGTCTGGTATTTGATTAAAGAGACACGGGAACATTTGAAAAATGGTGCGCCCGCAAAAGATTTTTCAAAAATCGAATTGTTGCATGGTTGTAAGGCTTTTATATACTAGTACAAAAGCCCTCACCCGAAATGTTAAAAAAAACCAAAAAAGAAAAATTAAAAAAAAAAAAAATAGAAGATTTATAATTCAACGTCGCCGGCGACGGGTAATTCAAAGCCAGACGACAAAATGGCCGTTTTTAACACAAGAAACACGCACGCGATGCAGTTTCCCACGCTATGCACCATGTTTGATAGGTCTATAACCTTTGTGGTTTTAAATATCAGTGAGTACAAGTCAAAAATAGTCATGAAATATACACATGTGTTGATTTAAAGTTATGGAAAAACTTAAAAGTGGGAGTCTACCAAATTACCTGGATGTCTTTGTCTTCATATCCTCATAACGTCCCTATCTGTTTGGGGTATGTTATGTTATGTGTTAAATTATATCTCTGTTCTTCCAATGGCATAGACTATCATTTGAGAGCAAATGGAAGCAATAGGAAAGAGAAATGTATATTTTGTTGAAAAGTGCCAGTTGCCCGGGTTTTAACAATAAAATAAAAGTAAAAATAGAATAGAACAATTTGGTTACTTGTAATATGCCAGCTGCAGAGAGCAATGGTTTAATTAACAGTACATTTGGCCATCTACACACATATACATGGTATGGCAGAGTATAGAGGGTTAAGTACTATGTTCATAAACTTCATTCTCTGAAAAATCGAGGGCCATTTTCAATAGTAGAGTGTAAGCCCATTTGGTTTGTTCTTTTGATGTGACCTTTTTGGGAGTAAGGATATGTTTACGAATAAATCTGGCAGCAGACTATATATTTCACCTTTCCACTAGAGGGGTGTTTGAATCAATCCCATGATGCATAGCCAATGTGCCTATTAATGTACTGAACACATGTCAGGAATGGGGGGATAAAAAAGGTTACAAAAAGTTTAAGAACCTGATGATATTTCATGACAATGCGAAAAATTCCCAAAGTACTAATGCTCTGTGGGTTAAAATGAGCATTAAAGTCAAGGTTTTTATGTGATAAGAATATTTAAGGGATCACGACCCTATTGAGGTGAAATTTCTCAAAACTGGTGCATTGTGGGATTGACTCAAAACACCCTCTGCCTTTCCATTATGTTGTTTGATTGACAGTCTATGTTAGCACAGAGAAAAGCTAATAAAGGCCATGCTTTTCCAGCTTGTTTCAATATAACTATAGGCAATACGATGCAAATATTAAAATCACCCACCTGTGATTTTATTTTTAAGTCATATTTTTATGTCAAATACATAAATAATGTACAAGCCAAGTTATTCATCATAACTTAACCAACTGTGCAAAAATCTCAAAAATTTGGGAAATTGGCATTTCTTTAAAAAAACCCAGACTTTTATGTCAGATGAATTACTAGTATTTCTCAGAAAATATATTAATTCTATGGTGTCAATTTAGAACATGAATGACTTTATACTCACAGATACTACACACTGGCGATGATCAACATAATAAAAATAAAGTGAAACTTTTATAAAACTATTAAATATCGTTAATTCACCTATGCCGTAAAACTGGCCATTTGTTATCTGTAGGCCTATATACCATGCATCTTTGATTCTCAGTGTGACCTTTCATGTTCAGTTTGCATTCGACGTATTATATTGACACAGTACACCATAACTCTCCAAGCTACTTTCATCAATATTCATAAGCTAACACAAACTATGAATATTAAATTTTTCCAGAATGACGTTTTGTTTACAGCCATACGCAATGAATATCTAAATAAGTACTTTGGAGCTAATGAGATCACTAAGTCAAAAACTTACACAAGAATCAGTGAAAGTGAATCTGAATATTTATTAGCTATTTGTGACACTTCATCAAAATGATTTTGAAGTCGTCATGAATATATTAATATTTATGACAAGCGGTGCTCAACTTCGGGTTTTAAGACATGCGCCACAAAACGTATATGATACGTAATCTGTACGCAAAACACCACAGAATTAAAATAAAACATATCAAATAAGTTTGTGAAGATTATTCGTTAAAGGTACTCCAATCAATCACATATTCTTGGAAGAAGTGCATTTATTAAAGAGACAACAAAAACGAAACAATACTGGCGTAAATTTACGATCTATATAAGTCAGCCTAGTGCTCATGCTTTAACCACAAATGTTAATATCCAGGCACACATGAAAGCAGTTCATTCGAATAGCCATGCATTTATTACAAATATTAAAAATAGAGATTTTACAAATTTATGTTTCTTGCTTTCCTAAAATATGTGGGGTAGGTATTTTATTTATAAAAGGTTTGCATATTTGCATTCAGTGACAGCAGCAACGTCTAAATATCAGCCCCTTTCCCAAAATTAGCAAGAAAAGCCTTAATTTTGAAAAAAATATTTAAAAAAAAGCTTTCAAATGGCAATGGGCCTGACAAAAAGTCAAACTTATGAGTTTTAAAAGGTTACCCAAGCCTCAAACGACCAGTGGCATAACCCCTATGAGTGGAGGGGCAGAGGAAATGATCCCCTTGCTCAGAATACTTCCCCACCTGCTCCCCAGAACTGACTGTTTGTACAGTGTACATGGAAAAGGACCCAAGTTAGCCCCCTCAGAGAATAACTTGGCACCCCTTCTGGCCCCCTCCCCCATTTGCAAATGTCTGGTTATGCCACTGCAAACAACACTACCACATCTTGACCCTCAGAGTTTTCATCCCCCTTCCCCTTCCCAATTATAATGTGAACCTCAGAGTTTTCATTCCCCTTCCCAATTATAATAATGTGACCCTCAGAGTTTTCAATCCCCTTCCCAATTATAATGTGACCCTCAGAGTTTTCACCCCCCTTCCCAATTATAATTTGACCCTCAGAGTTTTCATCCCCCTTCCCCTTCCCAATTATAATGTGACCCTCATAGTTTTCATTCCCCTTCCCAATTATAATGTGACCCTCAGAGTTTTCATCCCCCTTCCCCTTCCCAATTATAATGTGACCCTCAGAGTTTTCATCCCCTTCCCCTTCCCAATTATAATGTGACCCTCAGAGTTTTCATCCCCCTTCCCCTTCCCAATTATAATGCTAGTGCTACTGTTAGTATTCAATGATATGTGCATGTAGACCTTTATTGGGTATGTGGATGGGTGTCAGTATTGTGTGAGTAAATAGGTGAATGTGTGGATAGGTGTTTTTAGAGGGACATCTTATGTTTCATTCAAAACTTAGTTTCACGTTCGTCATTGTTATACGTGCACTACCCTACACATGGAGTCAATAAGCTAATACCAGTGTCTTTATTAGGCAGGGAAAATGATTTGTATCTTTGACTCATGCACAACCCTTTATTCGTTTGAGTGCTTATGATCATGTAATTCAAGCCTACTTCAAATGCAGACTGGTATGCAGTGGCGTACCGAGGCAGTCGATCCAGAGGGGGCAAATTTCCAAGTCGTCCTCCAGAGGGGCCAAATTCGTAAATCGTCTCGGTGATTTGCTCCAATAAAGTCTTAACTTGGCCAAATGCGCGCGTAGCTCACGAAAATTGCCAAATCTACTTAAATTTTGCCCAAATTTGGGCTGAAATTGGTTGACATCCCCCCCCAAAAAGAGGGATA
>JAMKCH010030394.1:0-28536 GCA_023653785.1 Ophioderma brevispina
AAGAAATTTGATTTAACTTAGGTATCATAGGCCAAATAGCCCCCCTATCAAGTTGAAATACGGACAAGCTTTAATTGGGGTCAAATGGTTATGGGGCCGAATTGGTTTTAGGCTGTGTCAATGGAAAACGACTTTTTGGGACTTTTTTTTTAAAGGCTTACTCAGTGCGCCTTCATTTGTCAGACCAAAATATTTTTTGTAAGGATGGGCCGGGGAAGCTGTAATTTCGCACAATACGTACAAATTAAAATTAATAAAACATTTCAAAATTCCATTTTTGAGCACACTTTATTACCATTTCACTCATTTATGATTGTATCATGACAAAATATGCTGTGGGCAACGCAAAAATACAGGTTTTAGCAATTATGACCATTAAAGTTTTTTTTAAAAAATGTTGGGTTTTTGCCTATACTTAAGATGTGGACAATTTTGGTCACTCTGCCCAATACGTACACAATTCAAAGTTCAAGATTTATGGCTATCTAACTCTCTTTTATGGTCTAAATTTGTTGAGGTAGGGTTTTTGATTAAATTAATAGGATTTGAGTTAACTAGGTATCATAGGCCAAATAGTCCCCCCCCAAGTTCAAGTTGAAATACGGAAAGCTTTAATTTGGTCGAAATGGTTATGGGGCCGAATTGGTTTTAGGCTGAGTCAATGGAAAACATTTTTGGACACTTTTTTTTAAAGTTGTGTGAAGTGCGCCCACCATTGTCAAAACAAAAACTATTTTGTCAGTTAACGTATTCTAAAGGCCGGGGAACCTGAAATTTGCAGAAATTGACACTTGGGCCCAATAGGTACAAATTCCAGTGTTGAAACAATTTATGACATTTCACTCATTTTATGTTTGTAGTATTATATAATATGTGAGCAACGTAAACTGCCAGGTTTGAGCAATTTAAGTAATTTTACAAATTTTTGGTTTTAGCCTATACTTAAAGGTGCAATGTCTATGTTGTTATCACTTGAGATGAGACCTGACATGTGTAAACATACGCACCATCCAGAAGCAGTAGGAAACAAACTTGCGGTTTTGATTGGTTAGAAGTAACAATGCATATTGCAAAGCTCTAATCAATACTGTGCTAATATTGAGGTTAACCATTAAAAAACGGCGGTTTTTGTTTATATCTTGGAATGAAATGGATTTGAGGGCTCAAATTTCAAGGACGACAATTGAGAAAATACGGTCTTTCATGATATTTCAAAATCGATACTACTTCCTGGTAAATCAGGGGGGTCAAAAAAGAAGCATTGTATGACTAAGTTTAAATAGGGACAGGTTTTATTGGGCCGAAAATGGTATGTGGTTTAAGGCGGGATCAATAGAGAGGAGTTGCCAGAGGGGAGGGAGAACTGTATTTTCAAGATCTTGATTCGCCCTCATTTGTAAGACTGAAATTATTTTGTCGTACGTATTGGGCTGGGAATATTAAAATTTTGCCAAAAAACGAGACTGAGCCTTCACGTACAAATTTGAGTAATGGGTTTTCGTAAGTACTGGGTCACAACACCTACTGACGTTGATGCAATCACCCGTACAAATTATGTCTAGGGTAGCGACGAACAACTACCGGTGTTTTTGATTTTAGATGTTACATGCAAGCGAAAATATTCTGTTCCTAGTTGCCTGAATTATTTTCTATGATCGCATTACATGCACAAACAAAGTTATTTGAGCAACGACGAGAGTTATTTTGATTGCAGTTCAAATTCAAACGGTAGTCTTGTCAACAACGAGTATTGATTAGAATAACCAAAAGACAGACTCCAACTCACTCAATTTGACACATACATAAAACGTCCCAATCTGCATGCTTAGTGGCATCTATAATTTGAATCGGTATACAATGGATTTGAAATATTATAGGGCATTTCGTGATCCAAAACCACGTCCCCGACTGAACTCTAAAAAGTTGAGATTTGTATATCATGTGAACCGCTGGACCAAGTAGACAATGTGTACCTAATCTTATGTGCAAATTCGGTCGTATCTGTAAGGAAATTCGCAATTTGTATTTTTAAGAACAGTGGCCTATGGGACGTGGAAAGAAGGTACTGCTCATAATTCAAAAGCGCAAGATCGGAATCAACTCAAAATTTTGTGAAAAGGTTACTCAAGGATATCTAGTGAACAATGAATAAAACAGAAGTGATGATCACGAAATGCCCCTTTAAGTAGATTTGAAATATTTAGCAATTTTGTAAGCTCGAAAAACATATGGCACTATAAAACCACCCTGGCAATATAAAACGAGCCCGTTGCGAATCATTAAGAGCCTCCAAACATAGTAATGTGTAGTCTGTGTTTATGCATTTATGTACTCTTTAATTACACCCAAAAATAAAAGTGGAAATTACACCCTACACAAAATAGCCCCAGTCGAATAACACCCATTTGTCTAAATGGTTCACAAACAATCGAATCGTTTCGTACCTAGCGTGTCCAAATCTCAAAGCAAACCAGATAATAGTATTATGCAATAATGGGTCGCAAATGTATTTTCTTATAAAATGAAGTTGTTTTAGTTAATAAACACATGAAGAAGTAAAGGGTGTACAGAACATTTATGGGCTCATATTATCCTCGGCCGGAAAAGCTTTAAAAATAATGGGCTCGACTGCGCCTGCCCATTATTTAGGTTTTCCGACCTCGGGCACACTATTCGACATTTACATTATACGACATATTCGTTATTTCTCAGTTATTTAAATATTGTGCCAGTTGCTCTAAAATTTTATGTTTAATAACATTAGTTACTTTCCAATTATTTGGGGCCAATAACCGCATGAAAATCTGAGATTCCTACCTTTTTGGCTGCAAAAGTTCATTTCTGCATTTTAACACTGATGGGTGTATGCGGAACTGAACATTTTGCAACTTGGGAAACTTTGACCGATCTTTGGGACGCCATACTAGGAATGATGGTACTTATGTTGGACCATAGAAAACGAAAGAACAAAGCTATCCATCATCATCACATATCAGCGGTAGAAATCAGCGGGCTTTCATGCAGTCGAATACGAATTCGAGTTCATTAGATCACAGCGAATCGTAGGCGCCAAGGTATCTTCGAGGAAACATGAGGAATAACCTCCTTGCTGGATCGGGTTCTGGTCTTTACGCGCTGGCCGAGTATGCCACACCATGGTGCAACAGCTCTCACACTGAGAAGGGCCACAGTACTAAACGCGACATTGAGAACCATTACTGCTGCCTACGTCCCATCCATCTGAGTTGAGTTCGACCTGTGACTTTCAGGCATTTCACCTGGCTCGGATAGAAATCACCGACCGCATAAAACTGGTGAATAAGGCTCTTTTGAACAAACAGGCACCTATGCATCACACCGTCAAAGAATCAACACCAGCTCGGCAGACAGATATTGCGCTCTCGTCGACCCTTCTGACGACGCGCTGCTAAACTCTCCAGCTCCCTATTAAACATCTTACAGACATGAAACACTGACTGGGCTAGATACTTTAAGACCAGACCAACTCACTATTACACCTATGACGAACTCCACCTGGCAGTAATCTTCACGCAAGGAATGGGTCACATTAACCAGGATTCGCACAGGAGTCGGACGCTTCAACAGCACCGATTGGGGGCTGCGACCATCTCCAGCCTGCCATGCCGTTCCTCGCCACAGACTGCGGAATCACTCTCAATCTACCTTTCGCACCACCGGTGGACATAGACTTCTCAACCCCCCCACCAATTAACAGTATTGGAGTTTTAACTACTTAGTTTCTCTCCAGGTAGACAAGGATGGATATATAGAATCTTTTCCTTGGGAATGGCCAGCGCACACAAGTTTGTTGAAAAAAAACCCATATGCACTTGCCGACTCGAACCGGCACCTCCTATTACTAGTGACGTCGTCTCTAACCAACTGAGCCACAACTGGTTTGGGTAGAAGAGCGATAGATATCATCTATAGGTGTAAGTTCGAAAGGTGTCCATCGCTTTCCTAGGCGGATACACGAACCGGGTATATTTTTACATATACAATTTTCTTTGTTTTTGAAGTTGTTTAACTACTTAGTTCTCATCATCGCTACAGGATGGATATTTATTAATCTTTCCCCTGAGATGCCAGCGCACACAAGTGGTTGAAAAAAAAAAAAAACCCATATGCCTGTGTCCGGACTCGAACTCGGCGACCTCCGTATACTTGTGACGGGGCGCTCTAACCAACTGAGCTAACAAGACTGGGTTGGTAGAAGAGATAGATCATCACTATAGTTTAAGTTCGAAAGTGTGTTCCATGCGCTTTCTAGCGGCATAGCATCAGAACGGTATTTACATATACAATTTTATATTTGTTTGGAGTTTTAACTATCTTAGTTCTCCAGGTAGGACCGGATGTATAGTTATTAATCTTTTCCCCTGAGATGGCCAGCGCCACACGGTTGAAAACCCATATGCACTTGCCGACTCGAACCGGCGACCTCCGTATTCCTAGTGACTGGCGCTTCTAACCAACTGAGCCACAAGAATGGGGTTTGGTAGAAGAGCGATAGATTCCATCTATAGGTGTTTAAGTTCGAAAGTGTCCATCGCTTTCCTCAGCGGATAGCATCACTCAACGGTATCACTTTTACCTATACAATTTATAGTTTGTTTTGAGTTTTTAACTACTTAGTTTCTCCAGTAGACAAGATGGATATTTATTATCTTTTCCCTGGAGATGGCCATCGCACACAAGTGTTTAAAAAAACCCATATGCACTTGGCCGACTCGAACCGGCGACCTCCGTATTACTGTGACGGGCGCTCTAACCAACTGACCACAAGACTGAGTTGGTAGAAAAGCGATAAATATCATCTATAAGGTGTTACGTCGAAAGGTGTCCCTCGCTTTTCCAGCGGAATAAGCATCAGACGGTTATTTTTAACATATACAATGTCTTTTGTTTTTGGATTTTTTAAAACATTATTGTATCTTGTCCCCAGTCAATGTTATGTTGGTCGTCCACACATGCTCGGCGATAGTCGATTTTTGTGTGTTGCCTTGTCTGAGTGCGCTTTCTTTTCCGGTGTTCGTCGGTTCTCTTTTCAATGATCTGCCGGTTTCATCAACCATTGTCACAGTTATCCAAAAGGAATAGAATAGATAACCTCTAGGTTGGAGTTCCTTGGGAACAGGGTCTTTAGGGTGTCCTAGTTGTTGTCGTAGAGTGTTAGGAGTCTTAAAATACACCCCTAAGATTCTTCTCTGTAGAACTTTGCGAATAGCCTCAAAGTCCCATACGTATGGGCAAATAGAGCATTTAATGCTTATTCACTAATGCAGAAATTCCAAGCGAGTCATTAACATAAAAGTCCTAAAGCTAAAACATCTAATATATCAAAGAAATGAAAGAATTAAACCAATGTAATCGCGAATCTTCTTTAATAGTCTTGGTCATTGTGGGATAGCGTGGGTCTAGTGTTAGGGTGCTTGCCTATGGCGCAATATACCAACACAAAATCCCGGGTTCGAATCCCGGTGGGGTCACTTCGGATTCACTCGTGTGCTCACTTCTGGATTTAATCTGTCTACGAGCTATTGCCTTAATACAGACTAACCTCTCTCCTCCATGTTTAATTTGGAATTGGGCAATGAATCATGCAAGCATCCCGTCCATCGGAGGGGACGTTAAAGCCGTCGGTCCCGTGTAACAGAGAGTCGCAACTGTACATATACATCGCAGTCAGGGTCTAATCAGAGTAGGTTGTAACCCTGACTGCTCCCATCCGCCCCCAGTTTCAAAAACGCGGGCCATGGTAGGAGCATCCCCGTTCTGATACAACACGCGGCCCGGATCAGGCTTTTTACCAGTTGAACAAATCCTACACCAACACCACCATTGACAATTATTGTGGACAACGAACGAAAGAAAGATTGTTAAGACCAAATCGAAAAAAAAAAGCAGACACGTGATTCGAACCCAAGCTAATATGTGTTCACAGACCTAACACCTTTCCCGCCTTTCCCGCCCACGAGGGTACTGGTCATGTGGGTGGGTAGTTGTTGATCACTTATAACAGGGTTACCCAATAAAAACTTTTACCCAAAACGAAATGATATATTTCCACTTTCTGTAATTTGATATCTGTGTGTTTTATTTTTTTTTTTTTTTTAAAAATCAGAATGAATGGGTAATACAGCATCTTACCTGAATTTTTTGTTCATTTTATTTGAGTGGTTCTCAAGATATGTTCCACTGAACAATAAGTCAGCAAAACAGACTTGTCCACGGAGCATTGGCATTGTTGAACACACGAAGGATAAGCGATGCATTTACCGCAATTAGGAGAACGCGTTCAACACATGCACTCCAGGGCTACCAAGTGCATCGCAAATCAGGGAGGACATGTGGAAGATAGAACTAAAGGTAAGACCGTTAAGATAAATTACTTTTGATGTTGCCAGGGCGCCTTACCTTGCCCCAAGTTTCCCTCATCCGGTAAGTAAAAAGAAATTCCCAAATTACCGTACTACGTTTGTGACAACAAGTTTTTAATTGTGCTACTTACCCTTCTCAAGACAATACAAATATTGTAAACGAAGCAAATTGTACGAAATTAGGCTATTTCAGAAATTTTTCACCCTGCCCAATGATGACAGTGGGAATTTTCACACCTTTCTTCTCTAAAACAATCCGTGGGAATTCCCATAGTGAAAATCGTGAAAAAGGCTATCCAATATTCCAATTGTGTTACTTTAACAGATACACTGAATAGATAATTGAGTGATTGAGTAGCTAACAAAAGATAAATATGGGAATTCCCATTACTGACCCACTGAAAAAAAAAATCCAAAGAATATTATCACTTTTACTCGATCATTTGATATGTGACCCCGTGCCATTCTTGCGGAGGTGAAAAATTCAATGAGGCGCAGGGACCTCTGTTAATCGTGTTATTGAAAGCAATGTCAAGGCTTAACACACTATAGTGCGTTTCCATACATGAATGAAATTGTGCGTGAGTGAGTTAAATGACCGGAGATCATCCAAGATAGATCCGGTGTGGCACGTGCATTTGAATTCTTTCATTTTCCCGGTAGAGCTAGGTTAACCTTGTTATACCTATCATCATATCATTATTTACTAGTGCTGCACTAATATTAAACGTACAATTATTTTTAGCTGGCCCACACGTCGGAATGAAGTTGGGAGGTACACATCAAAGGCTCATCCCTCTTCGACTTATTGGAATAGGTCCAAAACTCCAGGAGGACGAACGTATCAACGCGAATCTAGTAAAGTAGGCTTTTTCCCCTTTCGTTCTCCAAATATGACACGATGAAAAATGCCGCGGGTATTGAAATTGTCATCATTGAGGGTGGATAAATTCTGAATAGTCCATTGGTTTTGTTGGTAACAGACGGAATAAGTAACGCAGATTCAGTGAATTTCGAGAAAATAAAAAAAATGCATTGCTGTATGGATATATCGGTTGACCAACCGGTAATCGTTCGAAATGCGGACATTTTCGCATCGTATGAATGTGTATCACTCGAGTCCAGGCTTAGGCGATCTCCTCTGACCCTGGTGAACAAATTTGGACAATATCATAACACGGTAACACGGTTTATCAAAGACACTCGAAGCGATTTCAACGCGAATGGACACACCACGCAAAAATATATGCGACTATCCCAAACTAAAGCTTTTTGTGAACTCAATGGACTTGTCACTGACCAATCGATCACATGTTCTGTCTGACAACCATTGCTATTTCGGTGATGAGATGAGCAAACCACTGTGCTAATGGGTGAACGTGTTTTTATGCAGTCACGTGAAAGAAGAAGTAGTAGTAATAGTACGGGTAATAGTAACAGCAACAGAAGCTCTATGAAAGCTATTAGAAGAGAACTTTATAATGTGGGGTTCGGGTAATTTTTAAACAAGTTGTTCGTGATTTGATTACTGAGTGGATACCGGCATTGCACATGCGCGGAGGAAGAGAGACGAGTGGATTACTTTTCCACGATTTCTGCTTGAGCTTTCACTAACGAAACAAAACCATTTTTGTGTCACTGCTCCAACATCTTTAGTGCTATGACAAATGCGTCTTGTAAAGAGCTAATATACCTCAATATATATGACGTAATTTAATTGATTGCGGTAATACTGACTGACCATATCAGTACAAGTCGTTTGGTTGCTTACTCATCATGGCTGTCGACATCTTTTACATGTATGGCGTTTTCTCAACAATCATCTCATGTTTTAACCTAATCGGAAATTCTTTCACCATCATTGCTTTTCGTCACGTGAAAAGTTTACGGGAAAATCCCAGCAATCTCCTTATCTTCGCTCTTTCCGTAACCGATCTTCTATACGGGATAACGGTCTTTGTGTTTGTTTCAATACCTTACGGTTTCATGCGGGGTTATCCATACGGTGAAATTGGCTGTATGATGCTTGTATCTCTCAGTAACTTGTATGTCGTTGGTAATCTTCTACTGATAGCCATCAGTGTAGACAGAGTCATGTTAGTGTCTATGAACTACTCGAAGTATATCAAAGTGCAAACTACACTGCGCATGAAACTGACCATAGCCATTTGTTATGCCATCGGCATAGCAACTTCTCTTTTTGAGATCAGTTTGTGGAATAACGCAAAGCGGACTAACATTAAAGCTGCGGGCATCAATTTTCAAAAATTCTGTTTTGCTCCAGCTCGTTTTACAAAGTGGTTCGGGCTTTTTTATTCCATTGGCCTATTCTGTCTGCCCGTTGTGGTTATTAGCATTCTGAGTATTGTGTTCTTCTGTCTTCTTCGAATCAGAATTAAGAAGATTGGAATAATTGGAAGTAGTTTCACCGGCACGAATTCTCAACCGACAGGTCCGCAATCGACAATGTCAACTGCTAGCCAGAGTGGAGGAACTGAAACCAGAAATCGGTACATCAAGCCCGCGATAACCCTGGCAGCTCTTGTATCGGCGATGGGCATTTGTATGTTGCCCTACTGTACATACATCATAGTAGGGGTCTTCTGTCGTGGGTGTAATAATCTGAATGCCCTGTACAGCTTGTTTTTGGTGGTTCAGATGAATCCCGTTCTCGATCCCATATTTTATGCAGCAACACAAAGGCATATTCGAGACTTTTACAAGACCAAATTCATGAAGATATTTAAAAAGTGACCACAACTGTTCATTTAAATAGTGCTATAGCTAAATGAGTTTATTTTAAATAACAGTTTTGCTTAAAAAGGTAAAATTCATTATTCATTATTAAAAACCCCTGTTTGTGGTGTTAAGGCAGCCCGCCAATTGAAGCTTTTACATCCGCATTTCGACGTCGAATCATCGGGTATTTAAAGTAGAGACATCATGAATCGTTAACATTTTTTATGGAACGTAGCCTTATTTTAATTGGAGCCTGGTGATTAAATAGCGAATCTTTACCTTGTTTTAAATCATGGCATTTTCGACACAGAGCAGAAAACATATTGCACTGTCACTGTGACGATTCTTGACCCTACAAATCTGACTTGATGAATGTTTGCCTAATTGTTTTATAAGTGAATATGAGGCGAATCTTTGACTCTCTAGCCAGTCAAAAGATGACCAATGTAAAAGCTTGAGAAGGGGATGTCAAGATTCTATTGAAATAAGTTTTACAGTTCGAAACAACACAACAATACAAGGCAAAAAGATATTTTGAAATATTTCCGTAAATTAACATTTTGTATGTTTTTGTTTTTTATTTTTATTGTTTTCTAAAACAGATTTTCCGTAAATTTACGCAAAATCTGTTTTCTTAATTTACGGAAATTTCTAACAGTGTAGGACCCCCCCCCCTCCCCTTGGTCACTTAAGTGTTAACTTTTATAATTGCCTGACTTTGGTAATTTTCTTAAGTGTGTAAGTAGCGCATTTTTTTTTTTTCACGATAGCTCCTTTTCGACTGGCAAGTTACTTTGATTCTATCTAGCAAAAGCATCTCAACTATGTCAATTAAACAACTGGTGCAAAATGTTTAATGAGGTGATGTGATCGCTAAATTCACTATAGTTATACCACTCCTCCACACATCCTTTCATTTGCAAGCCTTTACATAACTGCACAAACATATCTAATTTAAGAAAAAACTAGGAGGCTCAAACGTGTAGCAGATCAACAACAAGATATTCCATAGACTAGCTAATATTTTGCGAGGACAACGTGTGCTTGGCCTCGGACTGCAGTAGCTACAGATTTTGTTCCTACAGATTTTGTTTGCAATCTGTTAATCTTTGGCAAAATGGACGCTGACGTTTTTGAAGGATTTTCTACATACCAATACATGTATTTAAAAAATGTTCTCATGTGTCATATTTTGCTTTACTGTGCTAATCATGTTCAGAATTGGCACCACAAACGTGGTTGTCGTCGTATGTACATGTATGCAATGATTTGAAACAGAACTAGTCTAGGGTCAAAGGCAAGAGGAAACCATGTTTACAGAATAATATGTATTGTTTGTTTATTTGTTTTTAAAGGGAACACAGTCATTCTATTCCAGACAGAAACTAACTCCACCTATGACCAGTCAGATTGCCAGTGATTTGGTCCAGTGAAGGAAAACCAACTCATAATCTGAGTTTCGTTAATTCGGGTAATGTACTTTCCCAGGGTAGACCACTTGTATTAGAAGGCACTATCAGTAAATTTGCTCAATTTAGAGAATAAGGTATGATTTGGGAACCGGTACTCTCTTACACGAATTGAACCAAGGCGATACCATTATTTTCAGTGGAATGCAAAATAGGTGTCGCCCGGTTTAAATTCGTCGTAAGAGAGTACAGGTGTCATAAACTATAGTGTCCGCGTGACCGAGTGTCCTATCACCCATCTGTCATTGTTTTCGGCCTTGAGTGCTGTAGCCTCGTTTGTTTTCCGCTCTGTACCCAAATGGCCTCGATACACAAAAAGGGGGGTTTCACGTTTTTTTTGTTTCCGTACATGTTGCTATATGGTAGCTAGTACACTCTCTCACGCGGGACACTCAATTTCTTTACCCGGTTCCAAAAATCATACCTTTAATCCTCATTCTTCTCAAACAGCTTTATCATTAAGGTCATCTTTAGACAACCTCAATTTTCGTGATACCTTCCGACGGCTTAAATACAACAAGAAAGGACGTCCACCAACCGCAATGTGACAACAACGATCGAACAACTCGTTGATCGCAACGATCATACGCAACGAGACGCAACGTTGCAAGGCACGCGCGAAGGTAGCAAACACGCGGAAAGAAGGGATCGCTTTTAACCTACCAATAACATCTATACGACTCAGTCGCGACTATATAACCGGGTTCAATTGTCGATGGAAGCCGGGCATCACACTGTTAAAAAAGTTTCCGTAAATTTACGGAATTTCTGGCAGCAGTATTCCCAGTCATTTTTAGGGTAAATTTCAGAACTTTCTGTCAATAACCGGAAATTTGTCAGTAATTTTACAGAAATTTGTCCTCATATTATGGAAATTTGTATTTTAACAGAATTTTTTCCGTAATTTTAAATTACGGACCAAAAAAAAAAGTCCTGAAATCATTGCTGCCAGAAATTTTTTGAACATATCTTAAATTAACATTTTTTATGTTTTTTGGTTTTTTTATTTTTATTGTTTTTTGTAAAACACTTTTCTGTACATTTACGGAAAAATCTGTTTTCTTCATTTACGGAAATTTTTAACAGTGCAGCCAATGAAATTGCTTACATTTTCACAGCTTGTTAAGAATAGAAAATCGACAAATCTTTTTTTTTTTCAAATCTGTAACAGTACATGTTATCATACCATAATTACTATTTGTATAAAACTATCTACAAAGAAAATGAAAGCCGACTTTGCATGAAAATACGCAAGCTTTTAAAATATCATATCATTAAGCATTCGAGTGATTGAAGTGATCGATAGGAAAACATCAATATCTTTTATTGTTCAGTATACCACCAATATGTTTTGTTTTCGTTTTAATATTCTCAATTCAGACCAATGCTACCTGAGAAAAAAATGGGGGAAAAGCAAACATGATGCATTGTATAAAATATCCACCGATTCTTAATGGCCAATTTTCCCGTTACTTTTATTTTCATTCATAAGATTTATTTTCCATTAAAAGGGGAATATCATATATTAGATATACCTGGGAAGGGGTTGTTTTCCGCGCTGAACAGAAAACTAACTCAAGGTGGGCCTCTGTTGTTTACATTAGCATATATTTTCATGGATTCAGTAATTCATTGTACTATCAAAACGACATTAACTTATTTGTTATCACAACGTTTTCCCCCTAAGGCCACGCAGACGAAGACAATTTGGTCGCTTAACGCCAAATATTACATGACAAGTTAAAATGAAAATCAATTTGAAAGGAGACAAATAATATTCATTTGAAGATAATTGAAAAAGAATGTTATTTTAGGAAACGAAATGTGATGCGATCAAGAAAAAACAGTTATTAGGCGATCAAAATCAAAATTGATTTTTCAATTTTAATTGATGTGCCATTATCTGGGCTTTATTTTGATGAAAATCATAATTGGATTTGCAGTTTAAGAGATATGTTAACTTGAGTGTCCCTCAGAACAGTGAAATAATAAGGAAGGTGAATATTAAATTGGTTCAAATCAGCGACAAACCACTGATCGTTTAGCGTGATCACATAATTTTATGTACTTTTGTTCATTACGCAATTGTCATGTTACTGAACCAATAATAATCGAAGTTATTATTTTCAATCCAAATATTTCGTTTTGGTGCCTGGAATTTTCCGTGTGGGCGTTAGCTCGCTTATAACAGTCCTTGTTTAAAAATAATTTATGTACATAATGTATATAGATTAACGGTTGTATCTTTTTGAGATAATATAAAAAACACATTTCTAAAAGATGGAGGACTTCAATATTACTAATCACATGTTTTTTTAAATAAGTGCATTTTTGTTGTGTGTGAGCGCGCCCGCATGTGTGTGTGTGTGTGTAGGTGTGTGTGTGTGTGTGTGTGCGTGTGTGTACCACCCTACGTAGCGTTTGAAAGCCTCTTTTAAAAATTATACAATATTAGGTGATTTGGGGAGATAAGAAGATCAAAACATTTTTTTTCACAAGAAAAAATTAAAACGTGCTGGCGCGGCGTTACTGCAATCATATTATGCAATTTCTTATGATTAGACTTTATTTATTAATTTGACAAGGTGTCAGGGAAAACAATGATTCAAAAACAAGTAAATCGTGACAAGTTTACCTTGACTTTAGAGCAAGTAGTCTGAGTCATCATCGCTAGTGCTGTTGCTGTCTTCTGATAGTTTGAAAATATATAATTTGATCTACGTCAACATTATGTTTTCTTAGGCCCAGTACGAATGTGCTACATTTGATACGTGCTTACTGACGTTCATGCAATCATTCGTGCAAATTGTGTCTAGGGTAGCGCTTTTTAGATGATTTTAGATGTTCACGCAAGCGACAATATTCTTTCCTAGTTGGCCCTGAATTAATTTTTCTATTGATCGCATTACCAGGTTTTGGATCTAGAAAACATGTTCAAATCCTTAAGCGACACCGAATGTTGTTTAAGCAATGTTTTGATTAGGAATCAAGAAATGATTAATATAACTGGTCAAATTTCAACAGGTGTGGCAGGAGATATAGTCCTCCGGGCTCACAGTCCGGGTACAATGGTGAACAATAGGGCAATCGATTCAGTTGACTCTTCACGCAACATTAGTTTCACGCTTTATTCCGTTGTCGTCTACGGAGCCCGGACTATGATACCTGGCGACATGTCCTGGCGTGGGCGCGGGACCGGTGTACAGATGTATGGAGGTGTCACTCCAATTTCGTCTTCTGTTGCCCGGCGCCGTGCACGATTTGCCGGTCGCTGTCATCGTGCGATTGGTCAAGTGGTCTCGGACGTCGCGTATTGGAAGTTGCCGTGCCGGGACGGGGGTCGTCGCCCCTTTGACTGCATTGGTGTGGTTGCTCGGGGCGTCCGGCGGGATCCGGCTTGATGACAAGCAGGGACATTTGGCGCTACATGGTGAACAGCATCTCGGCTGCGGCCGTTAGGTAGATGATACCTGACGGAACTATGTGTACTCTTTCACACCGTTCGTCTTTTAGCGTCAGTATTGAATAGAATATCCAAAGTAGACTCCCATTCACCCAATTTGACACGTCCAAATAACGTCGCCAATCTGTCAAGGTCGGTAGCATCCGTAATTTGGATTCGGTATCGTATACAATGAATTTGAAATAAGTAGATATGAAATATTTTGCAATTGTACTAGCTCGAAAGAAAAAGAAAAACATTATGTCACTAAAAAAACCTGGCGATATAAAACTATCCATTTGCCATCATTTGATTTTTCGCCTCTTCTGTATTTTTTGTCAATTGATGATTTAACTACCACGCGAACTTTATAAGTTCGTGACATAAATGACATGATACTAGGCATGTTGGTGCTCATATTGGTATCAATGGAACCAAATTCAAGTATCTGTGGCATTCTGACGTCATAGTAGACAGATTGGTACATGGGGGGGGTGTCCTGTGTGGCCCCAATCCATCACTTCGGGATTAGCAAACCCATAATGCATTACAACATGCCTATATTGTACTGTACAAAACACTAATAGTAGTTGGGGATAAAAGTCTTTAATAAGTTTAAGAACGGCAAAGCAGTTCATGATTATGCGATATAAACATTGCCTAATGCAAATCCTAAAATGAAAATTTTATTTGTTAAGAATAGGATTTTTGTGGGATCACATGACCTTATTGAGGTTAATTTCTCGAAACTGATGGATTGTGGGATAGATTCAATTAACATTCGGGATCACCCTGTACCCTACCAATACACCGGTGGATATTTCTTTTTGAATGCAAATAAGCGTGAAGCGGGATTGAACCGGTGTGAAAGTAATCATAGTCCGGCAGGTATCATAGTCCGGGCTCCATAGACGACAACGGAATAAAGCGTGAAACTAATGTTGCGTAAAGAGTTAACTGAATCGATTGCCCTATTGTTAACCATTGTTCCCGAACTGTGAGCCCGGATGACCATATCTCCTGCCACACCGGCGACCTTTGGATTGCGAGACCAATTTACTCCCAGAATGTCAGTGACCAATATGTACGCGTAAACTCAAGCGAACAATGATATTCAACAATCAACCTAAAAACACTTCAGATCTCTTCTCAACAGGGTATGCAGGTCCATTATTACTGCCCACACTGTTGAATAGATTTCAAGCTATATCAGGTGTTATGACTTCCCCGTATTGAGCTCTAGTATCTGTTCATAACATAAAGGGCAACATACTCACCTCGCTCATGATTGTTAAAACTGTAGGTCGCTGAACACCATTGGCTTTCTTGGTAAATTGAATAGAAATAGGGGTTTAAAGACAATAACTTGTGTATTTAGGTTATGCACAAATTAGGTCAGCACTTGCCATGGGATTTTCTTTCATGAATGTTGTCCCTTTACATTTTTTAGAAAAAATATTAATCATATGGTCTAAGTTAATGAAACACACAGTAGAATCTCAAGATTTCTTTATCGCGAACGAGGAAAGAACTCACGCCTATGCAGCAAGGGCATAACATTCGAAATCTGTTCAACTGCTTGCACAATAACAATGGACCAGATGTAAAAGAATGTGAAGTGTGTTCCGGGCCGATTATTGAGTATCATTAGCCCCATTGTTCACTTGAGCATGTTGAGGTTATGTATAGCCATTGGTCACTGATATTCTAGAAATAAATTGAGTTGGCATTTTATTCATTTTTCTAAATAATGTGCACCCCTTTCATGTGGGGACAAAGCTTTTCCTGATTAAAATAATATTGTTTTAATTTTAGTGAAGGAAGTAAGTAATCCCCAGGTCTGGAGCACGGATATTTAATTAAAAGGCCAACATTGTATCATGTACCATAGCCTAAATGTACATACGCCGGTGTGGCAGGAGATAGTCCTCTAGTGTCACAGTCCGCCAACAATGGTGAACAATAGGGCAATCGATTCCTGTTTGACCGGTCTGTGACCTTTGTGGTTTAATATCAATGAGTACGAGTCTATGACATTCATGTAATATACACATTTGTTGATTAAAGTTATGAAAAACTTAAAGTTAGCTTACAAATTAAAGGTCCCAGGAAATGCAAATAGAATTGATGTGGTTTGTGTCAAGTCTACAAGGAGGGATTAGAAAGCATTCGATATTTGGGTTGGTGATGACATCACAAGTGAAACTATTGATTTTTCAGAGAATTCTTTTTTCTGGCCCTGTTTATTTGAATGGAATGTCCCGTAAAGATTTGGAGTAGGTTTATTATCTCATTTCCTGGGACCTTTAACGTCTCTATCTGTTTTTGAGTATGTTATTTTTATGTGAAAATGTATCCCTATTCTTCCAATGGCCTAGACTATCATTTGAGAGCAAATTGAAGAAATTTCATGTTTTGTGAAAATGTACCAGTGCCGCTTTAAACCAGTTCTTTACACATGTTTAATATTTAATTTATAATTGTTCTTCGGTCAGCGTGCATCAAATATGGTCCAGTAAACTGTACATACGCCGTTCATCCGGTGTGAAAGTAATCATAGTCCGGCAGGTATCATAGTCGGGGCTCCATAGACGACAACTGAATAAAGCGTGAAACTAATGTTGCGTGAAGAGTCAACTTAATCGATTGTCCTATTGTTCACCATTGTTCCCCGGAGTGTGAGCCCGAAGGACTATATCTCCTTCCACACCGGCAGTACATAAGAATACTGTTTGCTGCTTTAGAGTAAAGATGTTGGCTATTAGGGATCTACCATCAACGTAAGGTCTGAATAGCTCAGTTGGTAGAGCACTTGTCTCACGATGTAGAGGTCGCCGGTTCGAAACCCGTTTCAGCCAATTCTTTACACATGTTAAATGTTTAATTTATAATTGTTCTTCAATCAGCGTAAATCGATTATGATCCAGTAAAATGTACATACGCCGTTTTCCAATCTTCTGTTTTTGAGTTTATGCTTGCCCCTACCTTCTATTGAAAGTTCAAACAAACCATTCGTTTTTAGCTTATGATAATCAATGAATGTGTATATGATTTGTTTATCCTTTTAAGTTAAACGGGCCTTCTTAAAATGACGCATATTTACCAAATTTGAAATAAAATCGTCAATATTCCATTTTTTTCTTAAATGAATATTTTTCCGTAAATGGATGTGGTTTTAAGAAGATGCATTGATTTTATTTGGGTTGTCAAAAGCTTAATGGTTTTAATGTTTAAAAGTCGACAAACAGAGAAATATATACTTAAAGGTCGAGGACGTATTGACAGCCCCATCTCGTACTTTACCCACAGAAACTGATTGTAGAAAGTTGTTATATTTCTCAGCTAATGCCTGGAAATTATTTCCTATAAATGGCATGAACAAAAGCGTAATAGCTTCATCCCCAAACTTCGTCGGCCACACAGCAGTGTCGGGCCGACGGGTTTAATTGGGGGGGAGAAGCTGTTTCCGTCCTGCCTTGAAATATGGGGGATGAAATGACGAATTGCGACCAACTTTGGCCTTTATGTGTTCAAATTAATGTAAAGTTCAAACCCCACAGACACAACCCGACACCCCCCCCGCACGACACTCTTAGCAGAAATAAGAGACATTCAATTGTCATTCCACTCCATCGTAGAAGAAAAGGACTCGGGCAACAAATAAATTGCCTTCAAAGTTTTTTTAAAGCATCAAAATCAAACTAACCGTAAAGACAACATTGAGAACTGTCATATCAACATCATAAGTATAATAAAGAGCACCTACAAACGCATTCATATCTTGTAATACTTCAAATATAACTGATCCTTAGTGGAATTACAAATGAAAGTCATAATTGGTCTTTTACTAATAACGGCCCAAACCCAGCTACGCAAATAATTACAAATGAAATTCCATACTATCACTACCATAAACCAAGTATCCAAACCTTAATACATTTTATGTGCCAGTTAGACGGAGAAATGAAATTAGAATATTATGCAATCTCCTGCCTCATCTTGGCATTAAAAAATCTCATCTTAAACCTTCAATACTCTCAGTAACTATCATGAAATTTTGGAAAATCCGTCGGGGTTTGTGGAGTAACCCCGCTGCAAATTAGTATGTTCAATAACGGTCCATTTAAGATTTTAATCTTCGTGACCAGTCCAGCCTTTAGTCAAGTCTTTACGTAACCGTTCGATATGCGTATGTTTCTGTTGGTTTGGCATATCCTATACCCCCGAATCATGCGGCAAGAAGTAAACTCTCGTGTCTACAATATACGTCCTATACGAATTTGGTGTTGTGGTTGGGCTCCATTTATTGAAGGTGAGAAGAAACAGTTTTGAAATTTACAGAGATTCGCGCTGCAAGAATGTGTTTGCAACACCACAACCAGGAATGCCAGCGCCAGTGCTATGCTGGAAACACTAATTTGGCCATCCCTGGAGTCAATAGGATCTGCTTTGCCTAGGCAGCTTATAAAATATTACAACTTCTTACATGGACATTGAAAGTTGGGGTCTTACAATGCAGATACTAGAATGTCCCAGGATCCAATCAAATTCTTACCAACCACTTTTATCCCTTCCGTTGGGCGGCCATCCTTTGATTTCAAATGGCCGCCATTTTCACACAATTTTTTTACTCATATCTGGACTTCTCAGCACATAGAATTTTTCCAATGTGCAATACCCATGTTTTTGATGCAAAGAACACAAATATCACATTCAGAAAGTCGCAGAATGTTTCCTTCAGACGGGACAATCCTTGAATTTACAATGGCCACCATTTTCAATATATTTTGCTCATATTTGGATTTGAGCACATCGAAAGCCCCAGTTGTTGGTGGGAATACACATGTTTGTGATGTCAAGGAACACATTATTACTCCATCATAGTTGCCGGAGATGTTTCTTTCAGGTTGCTATCTTGAATTTCAAAATTGTCTTCGCCATTTTTAATAACTACGCCCCAAGGCTGGACTTCTGACAATAATAAAAGGCTCCTTTGGTGCCAATAACCCATGTTTTGTGATGTGATTGATAGATGTTGTTGCAGAGTGTCACTGTGAAGAGACACAGGCTAAGGGACTATCCCCCACCGAAAGGGTGCTGGAGACCTGGCCGAATCCCCAACTACTATTTAGAGCTAATTGACAGCGATTGTTTTTACAACGTAGTACCAGGGTTAAAGCCCCTAATTTGAGGTCTTTGCTTCCTAAGCGTCAACATTGGCCTCTACTAATTTCTGATGATAGTTGTCTAAAGCTTACTAAAAGTCACCCTTGATAGTGACAAAAGATAGGATACATGTTAAACGTAATGCTGCTTTCCTCATCAGCACATACACATTCCAGACAACTATCATCACAACCAGAAAAGAAACTTGTGCACATGAAGCACAACTGCATTGATGTCATCTGCAAGCAAGAACATCGCTTGTGCACAGCAAACGATCTACTATAGGAGAATTCCATGGCTATATATAATTACATCCTCCTGCCTGGAAGAACAATAAAATGCAGCTACAAGAGATGTGGGGTTTCTTTATGTCACCACAGGCTCTCAAGTCACTTTCCAAGCCTTTGTCAACTGTAATGAGCGTCTCCTGAGCTACCTGATGGGTCATCCTGAAACAACAGTCCCTTTGCTGCTACCATCTAGTGAACACTGTCTCTCGCTTTACCTGGGACTGTCCACTGCCACCGGGCAGTTCCAGCCCATAATATTCCGTGCATCCTTGGAGATTGCGGTGCTAAATTTGGGCCTGGGGACCGCACTGTTGCGTGCAGGCGGCGGTCCGCAGTGGATGTGGGGTGAGCGTGAGGGAATTCGTGAAACGGTTTATATCCTTTTTTCCACTGGCAAGGGATTCCAACTCAAGCAATTAGACTGTGGACACTCCGCCGCCCAAATGGAGAACTTGTCAACTTGAACTACATTCTGTCAGATAGGTGTGGAATTAACGCATTACGAACTCAAGAGGCCTACACCACTTTTGAATCTGTTAGTCTGATCATGAAGTGTCTCTTTGCAAGGAGCATGGATAAGTTACGTCAGAGTAAACCCCATCCTAGAGATCCCATAAAACAATTCACAATGGAGGAAGTATGGAGATACAAATCCCTCAGCAGACTGTAGTGTTAGTACATACCAGGTTCCACACTCTTGTTGATGAACTTGAAGATTAGAAACCCAGCACAGTATATGATGCGTCACTTCAGCCAACACAGAAATTGCACGAGATGTTACCAACCTAGAAGAAAGAAGAAGACTATACTGGCCGTTGGCCTCAAATGACAAAGTCGTCATAGCCAGAGAAAAACTGATTTCTGTCTCTGCAGCCAAGAGGCACCGTGCTAAATCCACCAGAAGCTTCCAGCAGAACCTTGATGCTGGTAAAGGCTTCACTTGATGTGCTTTACGACCTTGGTGCTTGAGGAGCATGTTAAGTCCAAGCCTGAAGCACTTGACAAAACCCTACATTTCAAATAAAGCCTGCGCTGCCTGGGAGGCACTGAGTGAGCTAACTGATAAGAAAGCTAACCCACCTAGAATCCACGGTGAAACATGGCTCAGCACTTTAGTTCTCGTACTTGGAACCAGTTTCAGAATAAAACTTACCAAACCCACCCTTGAAGAACCTTTCTTCACTCTACAAATAGCAGACGCCCTTCCTATCAGACTGGACCTTTCACTATAGAGGATCTTCTGATCTGTCTGAAGAAACTGAAACAACATCATACGCCGGTCCCGCCCGGCAACATTCCTGCCTGTAATCTGGCAGAATCCCCTATTTCACACATGATCAACTGTTGGGCAATTTATAACGACATCTACATGGAAACCAACCACTCCTGTATTAACATCGTTCATCACTCATCACTCCTCTATACAATCTACACATCCTCGTCAATGCAATTGCTATCATGTATGAAAACCCATCTAGCTTTGTGCAGACCATGGATGGACCCACAGGGGAGTACCTAACAACTATTGGAATCCTCCAAGGAGATACTCTTGCTCCCTATCTCTTTGTAATCGTGGTTGATTACATCCTCAGACAGTCTTGACATCATGAACGACAAGGGACTCGCCATCAAACCCAAGCGTTCTATACGTCACCAAAGTCAGCATCTCACAGACCTTGACTATGCAGATGATCGAGCTCTAACAGTCGATCGGATATGTGGTGCATAAGACCGGACTACATCTAAATGCCAAGACGGAATATATGACCGTCAAAGAGGAAGATAATCTTCAACCTATCTGCACTATAGATGGTACCCAACTCAAAGAGGTCAAGGACTTCAAGTACCTGGGGTCCTATGTTGCCGACAGCAAGAAAGACTTCCTGTCACGCAAATGACAGGTCTGGAATGCCTGCAATAAACTACACCACATATGGCAATCTGGTATCTCCAATTCAACCAAGCTGAAGTTCTTTAGAGTCTGTGTAGAGAGTATCCTGTTATATGGATCTGAGACCTGGACCATGAAGAAAGAGCTACAGGATAGACTGGATGGCACCTATCAGGCTTCTTATGAGAGTACAAAACATATCCTGGCGTAAGCGCATGACCAAAGCACAGATATCCCTCCAAAGTCATCTTCTGTTGCCCAATGCCGAGCACGATTTGCCGGTCACTGTTATCGTGCGATTGATCAGGTATTCTTATTCAGTAGGCGGGGTTTAGTACGAAAACACGCAATATCATTGGTTGTTGCCTATCTAATATGAGACAATATTTAGATAGTGCGTCGTTGCGAAAGTGTTTACGCGGGCGTGTATAAGGTTACGCAGTGCACGCAGCTAGTACGGGTTGGTTCAATTTTTACAGCAGGGGAGTATTTTCGCTTTTTAAACTAAAATTATTGAAAAAGAAAATATTTTCCGTTTTTAAAACAACAAAAACTAAATGAGAATAAAAGATAGGATTTTTTGTTTTGCCTATCTAATATCGTGTCATATTGGATGGGCAGACCAATATTTTATCGTAGTTGGACTGCCCGTCCAATATGACACGATATTAGATAGGCAAAACAAAAAATCCTATCTTTTATTCTCTAAGTCTCGGACATCACATGTTGGAGGTTACCATGCCAAAACAGGGCCCGTCACCCCTTTAACTACATTGATGTGATTGCTCGAGACATGCAGCAGGATCCATCTGACATCCCCAACTTAATGACAGACAGGGACATTTGGCACTACATGGTGAACAGCATCTCGGTAGATAGATAGATAGTTGTGGGTACTGGTTTCAATACTTAAAATTACACTGGAACATAATTATGACAGCAATAACATTAAAACCCATATACAAAACTTCTTAAAACATTCAGAGCTATGGCTCTCCCAGGATTCCATGCTTTAAGTGGTTCTGGTGCAATAGGATGTATATCTGATTAGGAAGGAGCATTTGAGCTATTTTGCTCATTAGACCAGATATCGGGCAAAGTATATGTAAAAATTAGTGGCCATTTTGAAATTAAAGATGGCTGTCAGAAGGAAACAATCTGCAACTCTCTGGATGTAATATATATTTTCCTTAACATCACAAACATGAGTATTGCCACCAAATGGAGCCTTCTCTGTTGCCCAGAAGTCCAGATATTGGGCGAAGTATATGTTAAAATGGCAGCCATTTTGAAATTCAAGATGGTACCAGAAGAAAACAATTGGTGACTTTCTGGATGTAATATATGCGTTCCTTGACATCACAAACATGGGTATTGTCATCAATTGGAGCTTTCCGTGTTGCTCAGAAATCCAGATACAGAGCAAAATATGTTGAAAATGGCGGCCATTTTGAAATTCAAGATGACCTCCTGAAGGAAACTATCTGCAACTTTCTGGATGTGATATTTGTGTTCCTTGACATCACAAACATTGGTATTACCACCAATTTGAGCCTTATAAGTTGCTCAGAAGTCGAGATATAGATCAAAATATCTTGGAAATGGCAGCCATTTTGAAAAACCAAGATGGCTGCCAAACGGAAGGGATAAAAATAGTAACAAATTGATTTGGATTTCTAGAACCATTGTGTACATTTAGGACCCAAAATTCCAATTGTATCAAAAAAGCCAACAAATCTCAAACCATCAACACACCGCCCATACTATTAGTTGATATTGATGCAAGTAAACACCTCACCAGCCAGACCATAATACACAGACGATCTCGCCAGTATTCATACCATCGTCCCCAAACCAAGAGCAAACTCTACAGCACCAGTTTCTTCTTTTCTATTCTATTTGAAAAAAAAAAACAATTTTAACATGTTGCTTTTAGTTTCAAATTGTAACAATTTTACAATTACTACCTGTAACGCCAGATCACTGAATACAGGATTTAAAAATAAAATTGAGGGAGAAGCGTATAAAAAGAGAAGGGAATTTCTGCCTTTGTTTTCTTTTTATAAGCGCAATCGAGTGCTAGTGATAGCTGTAAGACATAACCTATCTAAAACCGCCTTTTGGTTTTTAGCCAGAGAGGAAAGGAAGGGGTAAAGGGGTAGAAGCTAAAGAACGTTGGACATCTGTGGCGGGATTCGAACCCGTGGCCTCCGGCGCACCATTCCCATGAGCAGGGATGACAAACCTCGAGGGAGTCGCTGGCCCTGCCAGCGATTTCGTGCCCATATGAGTGTTGGTACGATGACGTCGTTGCATCTTTTTGGACTTTGTGCATTTTCCAACCTCAGCTCATTGAGTTCTAGTGAGTTTTGGTAGTGATAGGGTTAAGAATTGCCTCAGATAGGTTATCTGCTCAACAAAAACTTTAAGCACTAACCTGCGTTAACCAACATTGCGTAGTGCACCGCGGATAACTTGTATCAAGATCTTAAATTCGTGGTGTCAGAATCCGGGGTCAGATATACGTGTGAAAGGGTTATTTGAACTGTACCTACTTTAATATCCAAACATGCCTACTAAATAACCATTAGACACGGATTAACCAGTCAATAGGATAATCTTCTCAACAGATAGCGGACCATTTCTAAGCAGATCAGGCTTTCTCCGAACTAAGATTGTCTCTCCAGAAGAGTAAACCAATTATCGACTAGACCTTGCTGTTCGACTCCTGCACAAGTGAACATAAAACAGAACAATTGGTGTGTTACATTTAAACAAAAAAAACCATATAACGCTGTTCAAGATATTTAAACAAAAACGAAATAATTTCAATTTTACTGAATAAATTATATGACATCGATTTTAGTTTGTCTCGACGTATATGTAAGATTTTAAGAAACCAAAAACACACCGTTATGAAATAATGGAGTTTTGATAGGTTCTGGCTTGCCTGTTAGACTCCGACCTTATCAAAACACCATTATTTTTTCATACGGTGTGCTTTCATCCTTATCTATTACATTAAAAAAAATCAGAAATGACCCGTACAGTGGAGTTGAATCGTCAGCTCCAACGGTTTGGAATAAGAACATATTGCCTTTTATGGTAAACCAATGGCGGAGTCTGAAGTTGGGATTCTTGACCACCACCACAGATTTATAATGAATGGAAGTTGGTCCGCTGTTGTCAGGCAGGCCGAGAGAGGTATGAAAGGCCTTTATTTACGTTCCCGTATGCCACAGTCAACGTGGGATTTGGAATATTAATGATTGCATAGTGAGTCTAAAAACCACTCGTATTCTGTGACGTTACAAAAACTTTGTACAAAAATGACAGCAGTTAGTTAACGAACCATTCTTGTTGATCATCCTTTCAAAATCAAGAAATTAAATTCAAATTTGATCCAAATCGGAGTTATGTGAGAAATTTAAAATTAATGAAGGATTTCTCTTTCAAAAAACTTTGAAACATGTTCCCTTATTAGCGAAGTTTTTATCAAGGCGGAGACCTATATCATTGAAACAGTGCCATATGGCTTTCAAAAATAAAAAATTAACATTGAAATTGGGGTACTACAGGCAGGAACTAGCATTTTATAATCAAGTCCTACATAAAATGGACGCTACAATCACTATTGTACGGTAATTGAATGCCGAGAAAATGAGACGCTCTTACACAGGTCGGTCGATAGGACTATTTACGGGGCGACTCTTGCTGCAAATCAACAGCTGTGTTGTGAATGGGAGTTATGGACCATGCAAAGCCCAGGACAATGGATTTCAATTTGTTAACAATACAGAGTGGTTGCGATGCGTTGATTTCCAGAGCTATATGTCGGAGCGAAGTTGTTGTTATTTCCTTTCACTATTTGTATTCAGAAATTTGCTTTATACTACAACTGACTTGGAAACTGTATCTCATTTTAGACACCAATTAAATATCTTAAAGTCGTAAGACAGTCAGGAACAGCAAATTATGAAATCTTGCGCGGAGAAAGAAAAATTCAAAAATGCAGTGGAACTCGTGCTCGCTTCTATTGGCAGCCGGATAAATGTCTATCGTGATTTAAAGAAACTTGGGGCAAAGATGAGGCTGTGTAAGCAGACGTCAGGCATCCACTGTCAATATCGTAATGAACGAGCTTGCACGTAAAGTGGCCTTGTGCAGTTCATTACGAAAAGGTTGCGGTATGCCTGTTGTGCTCTTTGTCGTGTTCTCTCGCAGTCTTCCACGTTCGCGACCCAAGAGGGCGTGAGCTAGAATTATCAACAGATAGATCAAAATAAGTACAGCGATACCAGCTGTAAAATGCAGGCAAATCTGAATTTTGGCGATTTGATGTGGAATTCGAACGCCGTCAAGGCAAGATATGGACAACCTCGTCCCCACGGCCCTCATCAGTCAGGCTTAAGATTTTGTTATTAATAAAAAAACCTTAATAATTATATACATGATATATTAATGTACATTGTGAATATTTCAGCTCGGTTGATTCCTGTTTTGGAAAAAAGCCACCCAATGTCCTACTTGTGTACTTACAAATTAATAATTACATAAACACGGCGAATTCAAACTTCCCTGATTTCATCACATCAAAATTGCTGTTTGAAACCATAATCTTCAATTACCTCACCTTTCTAAGTGCATTATAGAACGTTTTGTGCATTAATCTTGAATTCGGTGACATAATGAAGGTAACTGCATTCAATGCATTAGAAATGCGTTATTATTCATCGCCACACCAAGGGAGGTCTTTCTTCATTTAAGACATCATCACTCTAATCATCTTTTTTGCCTAGAAATTTAACACAGTTTATTACCTGGAAAGTAATATTCAGAGATCCGAGATCTACAGAAACCACAACACAAACAGAGTGATGAAAATTCAATTGATTACAAGATAGCTTTTATTTATGAGTATTTTGTTTATTTCAGTGTTCCATAAGCCATCTATTTAATTCTATTTAATTTGAAAGGAAAAGTTCTGGTTTCACAGCAATAAGATTCCCTGTACTTTACGTTGTTTAGGCGGTCGGCAATTAGTATATGAAAACCTGCCTTTAATTCGTGATGTAGATGAGGAATCGTTAACAAACAGCACATTTTTGAAGAGCGCCCAATTCCCAAAAGCTAACATTTTTGCACAGTAGTGTTGGTAATTGTCTAGTAACAATACCTGGGAATAGTAATGCTCAAAAGTACGTATGCTCAAAAGAATCGATTTCGTAATTTAGAATCGGCATATCCGATTGTAATTTAAGTGACAGGAGGAGTTTTTTTTAGGATAAAAATTTCTCTAAAATTGCACTTGCGGTTGTAGACAACCAACGGGAAGGTTTTTTTGACAAACAAGCACTAAGGAAAGCCGCAAACCTGTTTTGAACTGGCCTGCTATTCCTAATCGTCCTAGAGGAAACCATGCTTTGAATTTGCCCTTGCAACAGAAATACTAATATTCATTTATATATAAAGACTGCCTATTCAGCTTATCATTCAGGTGATCTAATAACATGGTAAGCATTCTAATATGACAAAAAACCGGTGCGAAAAACAAAAATTGAGAGCGCTATCTCTGGAAATGTTCTCATGTCTCTTTAACGGTGGAGCCGGAAACCCCAAATTACTGTCCTTCCATGAGAACTAGGGCCATCACTAAAATAACTCTAAATTGACTTGCCTGAAACCAACTAAACAACTAATGGATCAGCGTAAACACGTACATGACACTATTTCTCGGCTATTTCATATGAAAGGACGTTCGGAAAAAAAAAAGGATCTCCGGTATTAATTATGCTAATTACAAATTTCCTTCTTTTGCCAATAACTAAACAAGTTCGATTTACCATTCGCAGGTTTACTATAGCCAATTACCAAATCTCATTTATAAAAAAAATGGGGGCGCCCTTCAAAATGTGCTGGCATTGCCTTAAGATTAATCTATAATATTTTGTAAAAAGATTTACATTTTAAAATGCAAATCCCGCACGCTATATACATCTATTTGTATAAAGTTTTAAAATGTTGTATACCTTTAATCATGAGCTCCACATTGTATGGTCATTATTTTTTAATTGGATAAACATTTTTGCTGGTCCCATATTGCTGGTCTCACTCACTCGCTCGCTCGATCACTCGCTCGCTCAATCACTCGCTCGCTCAATCGCTCGCTCGCTCAATCGCTCGCTCGCTCAATCGCTCGCTCGCTCAATCGCTCGCTCGCTCAATCGCTCGCTCGCTCAATCGCTCGCTCGCTCAATCGCTCGCTCGCTCAATCGCTCGCTCGCTCACTCGCTCGCTCGCTCACTCGCTCGCTCGCTCACTCGCTCGCTCGCTCACTCGCTCGCTCACTCACTCGCTCGCTCACTCACTCGCTCGCTCACTCACTCGCTCGATCACTCACTCGCTCGATCACTCACTCGCTCGATCACTCACTCGCTCGATCACTCACTCGCTCGATCACTCACTCGCTCGATCACTCACTCGCTCGATCACTCACTCGCTCGATCACTCACTCGCTCGATCGCTCACTCGCTCGATCGCTCACTCGCTCGATCGCTCACTCGCTCGATCGCTCACTCGCTCGATCGCTCACTCGCTCGATCGCTCACTCGCTCGATCGCTCACTCGCTCGATCGCTCACTCGCTCGATCGCTCGATCGCTCGATCGCTCGCTCGCTCGATCGCTCGCTCGCTCGATCGCTCGCTCGCTCGATCGCTCGCTCGCTCGATCGCTCGCTCGCTCGATCGCTCGCTCGCTCGATCACTCGCTCGCTCGATCACTCGCTCGCTCGATCACTCGCTCGCTCGATCACTCGCTCGCTCGATCACTCGCTCGCTCGATCACTCGCTCGCTCGATCACTCGCTCGCTCGATCACTCGCTCGCTCGATCACTCGCTCGCTCGATCACTCGCTCGCTCGATCACTCGCTCGCTCACTCGATCACTCGCTCGATCACTCGATCACTCGCTCGATCACTCGATCACTCGCTCGATCACTCGATCACTCGCTCGATCACTCGATCACTCGCTCGATCACTCGATCACTCGCTCGATCACTCGATCACTCGCTCGATCACTCGATCACTCGCTCGATCACTCGATCACTCGCTCGATCACTCGATCACTCGCTCGATCACTC
>JAMKCH010030395.1:0-24164 GCA_023653785.1 Ophioderma brevispina
TCCAATAATATGTCATTTTGAGTTTTGTTTCAAGACAATAAGAGAGAATGATTTTACTTAGAAGCCTACATTGGCTGCTAACCTTCCATTTTTCACACATGCATACTCCCAATGACTTGTGATGCAGATATCAACAAAGGCGTGTCCGAGAAGAGATGGTGGAGCTGGAGGGCTCGTATCTTGTGCTGCAGTATTACTTCAGGAGTATGGGCCGTCTGAAGACATCCAAGTAGACCATCTCAACCAACCCACCTTCAAGACCTGAAACAATTGCCGCATGTAATTACCAGTTTTTAAAAAAAAAACTCCATAGTATTACATCACCCAAGTGCAAGAAGTTATCTAGTACAGTAGCAGGGGAGGGATGGCGGCCCGAAATCCACATTTCAGACGGTCGCCAATTGGTGGTAAACACTTAAAAGCGAAATCCTTGACGAAAATTCTTAATTTTTAATTGGTCGTCAAGGATATTGTTCTTATTCCAAACCGTCCAGAGTTGGAAGAATCAACTCCACTGTAAGGGTATTTCTGATTTTTTTTTTTGTATGAATAACTAATGAGGACGAGGTCGTAGGTCATGGGAACATCCTAAACCGACATCAAAGCACCCAAATTGGTTTGTGGTTTGCAACTCAGTATTGCTGTAATTTCTTTGGACATTTTTGTGAGTTGCTACAATGAAGTTAGGCCTTTGCTCCCACCACCATGTACATTACTGAAAGATTTTCAGCCGTCTTTACTTGTTCTGAATGAAGTGTGTTCATGTTTTCCTTGATATAAGAGCCTGTTTCTTCGTTATTCTCACCCCCAAAGCTTATGGGAAACAAGTTTGTCCCTATCTTGGAAAGAAATAGATTTAAAAGCTAACTTTTCAGATGGCCATGAGAAAATATATGGCTTTCCATCTACATCAAAATTGATACTTGGGGTACCAAGACTATCAGAACAATCATCTTTAAAAATTATGTCTCACAGTTTTAGTTGAAATTTTTAAAAACTAAAGGTGTATTAAAGTTCAAATACAAGCTTTTCTGCCGAAATAGAATGGTCCTGAAGAGCTTAAATAGCAGTGACTTTGAAAAAAATATCCATTTTTGACTCCATCGGAATTGTCAACTGTGACTTAGTTTCACTTTTGAACTTTTCCACATGGTTGAATTGAGCAAGATTGACAAAGTGTAAATGCTTTTTTTTGCTTTGGTCCAGATAGCCACTGCAATGTACACATTTAAAGGTGCAACCGGAGATTTGACGCCATCCATATTTTTTCTGTGACTTAGTGATTTCATAGACATTCAATGGATTCCCTACCTTTTATTTAGCTACAGAAATAATTGAAAATGAACAAAGGCGCTTTTTATACTATATTTCATAGAAATAAATAGGCTGAATTTTGTATTGGCTCCTATAAAAATTAGAATTTTCAAATTTTTGTACCAAGAAACAAATCAGTACACTGAGCTTGTTTCCTTTAAACCAATGTTGACTGAAACATAGCATTTTCTTCTTGAGAAGTGAAATTCCCAAATACAAATAACACCCCTAAGAGAAATGACGTCCCTTGCCGTGACCCAGGTCACAACCCGTCCGGCCATTACCTCCCTCATCCGGTTTGGCCAGCTAGTGAACGGACGTGTCCCGATCGCAGCTCCATTTACTACTGCCAACCTTTAGACTTATATTGATATAAGATGTGTCTTCCTGCGGAATACTCCTAATATCCTACTACCACACTACCTTTGATTAATAAGGATGATTCTACTAAGGATAAGCACTCCTTGGACGGCAAAATCACACATGGATTTAATACCTCCGACCGGAGCTTCTTGTGTGTATCCTTTTTACCGGGCCAATGCGGTCCATGTGATATGTTGTGCGGGAAAAAGGTAAACACAGCCGCCATTGCCCCCGGTTTTTTTCGAGCTTTGGATGCCTTGCTTGTTGTGAGCCTGTTCTGTTTTCTTTGTGGTTCTACATCAATAAAACAGTTTTCTATATGGGGGAGTGGTGTCATTTATTTTTATATATGCTGTTGTGTATTTAATAAATAATGTTTGAAACTGACTTAGAAAATTTCTTTAACCGTTTGGTGAGCTCAAAGTTTTTACCGATACGGTTTTCCTTCTTTAGTCCCTACGTTTACGTGTCGGGAGTCCCTCCACGCCCGCATTAATGTTTTCTTTATCTGTTTCTTGACACGCCCATAAAATCCTCTGGCTCGCGTCCCCCCCGTTGTCCGCCTCCATCCAATCTTTTGATCCCCAGCCTCTTTGCGTTAAACCACCGGCAATGCTCCCGCACCAACCGGTGCCTGTCATTCTGCATTGGATTATCCTATGCACTTGGGGCAGCCCTGAGCTCGGTATTCTTCCGTTCGTTAAGGGAAAGGGGGGGTGGGTACTCCGGCTCCTGTTCCGGGGATCTCCCGGACAGCTCCGGCTGCTCTGGAAGCTCCCGAAGGTGGAGCAGGCTTCGATGCTTCGCATCGTGTTACTCGGAGCCGTCTCCCGTGGGAGTTCACCCGTCCTAGCACTCCGATACCTCCCGCTGGCTCGCCTGGTTTAGCTCTGGGCTTTACCGGTGCAGGCTGGCGTTGTTCACCCGGCCCATACCAAGGGTTTGCGGCGGCGTGAACCTCCGGTAAGTTGTGAGTGTGTTGGTGTACGCCCCGTTACCGGGGGTCGATCCATGGCCGCTAGATTGCCGGATACTAACGTGTTGTGTCCCCGGTGTCCCTCGGCGCCCGCGATCGCGACTACGGTGGCTATCACCGCGGGTACTACTTGCTTCGGAGACCAAAGTTTTGCTTGCTACGTTGTCCTTCACGGGCTGCGCCGTGTCATCCATCTCTCACACCCCGCATTACTAGCCTTGCTCGTCCTGTGATGCCACCCCCCATCTTGGTAACCGAGCTTACCGTGCCGGGCCCACCGGCTTGGTGGGGCGTGTGGTGCTCTGCCAGGGTGGCCCCCATTGATGCCTCAGCTGACCCCGTCAGCTTTGGCCTCTCATACGGGTACACCTTCCGTGGTGACGGTACGGGGTACCCTGTACCACTCACTATGGTAGGTCCGCTGGTGGCGGGGTCACCCCGTGGGTGCCCCAGCTGCCGGCCGCTCCTCTCCTGCGTGAGCAGCCATCCGTGGCTTGCTTCCTCGGTGGCTTCGTACACGCCGCCGCAGTACCTTTACGGTTTATGCTGCCGCCCCCCGGTACTTTGCCTACCCACCCAGTCGCCGGGCTGGGGGTGGGATCAGTCTGGTATAGGTTCTTCACCGGGGCTCCTGGCTATGGCTTCACCGCGCCTCCAACGTCGGCTGCTCAGCCGTTGGTACCAGGCGCTGTCGGGGTGGTGAACTCTTCGGCCGCTTCGGCGCTCGTTCCTCCCCTCGGGGACGCCGGCGGTACTCACGGGCCTCCTCAAGGCCTCTTCTGGGCAGGGTTCCCCCGCAATGCGGGGGGACCTAGCCTCTGTAGGCGTCCACTACTTCCACTCCTCCTTGGCCGGGGTTGTTAGCTCTCTCATCCTGTAGGTCCTGGTCGCCGGGTTTCCCGTCGTTGCTCTTTGGCATCTGCCAGTGCTCCTTCTCTGCAGGACTCCTCCCTTCGCGACGTGTCCTAGCGGGGTAGCTCCCCCCTGCCGTTGGCTGGCCTAGCCCGCCGTTGGCTGTGGTGTGAGGCGCTTCTGCCATGCTTTCGCCTGTTGCTTCTCCGCCGGGTTCCGCGTACCGTTTGGCTCTATTCAACATTGCCCCCCCGGCCCCGTGCTGGTGCTTTCGGCTGCTCGGCTCCCGCGCTTTGGGGCTCTACTACCTAGGACCTGACCGTCCCTTTATGGGCTGTTCACTCTGGGTCGCTGGTCTTCTGTTTCGCCGCCTCTGATGGCGGCCGGCTATTGATGCCACGGTGTACAAGCGCCTTCGTGTGCCACCGCGGGTCCTTTAGTATGCATCCCTTTCGGAGTCGTAAGGCCTTCGCCTTGGCATTCGGCGCTTAGGCTTGGTTGTGCCTTGCCCTCTAGCTCTGGCGGTAGCCCCTGCTGCCTAACCTGGTCTGCTGCTCCCCTCCTTGGGGCTCAGCTGGGGTGCCCCCGAGCCGGGTCTAGTGATTATTGCCGTCTGTCGTAGTCTCCGTCTCTCCGTCTCCTCGTGAGACTAGCCTTGATACTGTCTTTGGGTCTTTGCCCCTGACTTCCTCTGGGAGTTTCGTGGCCCATGGTCATGGCGGTTCTATCGTGCACCCCTTGCGGTGCCTGGTCCGCGTCGGCCTGGGCCTTGGGCCTTCGTCGTCTAGCCTTTGCTCCTCGACTCTGCCCTTATCCCCTTTGGAACTACCACCGGCTTGGTTTCTCTCCATATCAGCTCGCTTGGGCCTTCGTCGGGGCCCTGCCTGGATTAGTCTGCGCCTTCGCCTATGGCTCACTTCCCTTCTGCTTGGGGGCTACCACGCCCCCCCTCGGGGTGAGCCCCGCGTCTATGGCGGCTTGACTTTGGCTTCCGTCCGTGGCCTGTCGGTTCCCCTCTGGTTCTTTTGTTCCCACTCTGGGTGCTCGGCTCCCACCCAGATGGATGCCTCTACCCCTCTTGGCTCTGTTTGTCGCCGAGGCTTTTGGTTATGTGCCTGTTTTGTCTACCTTTAAGCGTGCAGGATTACTTCTCGCCCTTGGCTAGCCCTTGATGTCGTTGACCTTTGCCTAGACGCCACCCCACCCTGGGTTGGGCGGCTTGACCCTTAGGCCCCTTCTCCTCTGTTTCCTGTGGAGCTAGGGTCTGCCTCGACAGTTCTCACATGCTCCTCGCTTCGGCCGGAGCGCTGTGACACTCCCCTTGGCCTCCGTTCCTTGGAACGCTAGTCCCGTTGGTGTACTTCGTCTCATCGGGGTCCTGTCAGGGCGGGTTTTCGTCCCCTCTTCCTGTTCCTGCGGTTACCAGGCTTCTGTTGCTCGACCCCCCTCACTCGTGGTTACCTCGCCGGCCTTAGGTCATTTCTTACTGGCGGGCGTGGCCTCGTTCCCTGGCCGAGTTTTTGCAACCTTTGACTCTGTGCCATTCTCCTTTGGTATCCTCGGTATTCCTGTCGCACTCGGTTTCTTCGGCTCCCGTCTGATCCCTAGCGATCTGGGAGCCGTTGACATGGCTACCCGCTTGGTTTCGATTTGGGTTGGGATCTTTGTCCTCTTGTCCGGTCGGTCATCAGACCTCGACCTGGACTCTAATCGGATAGGACTTTCCTTGCCACGGCGGGCATGTCCTCCCGTGGCGTTTTCCCCCCCGCTTTAATCCATCACATGTCTATTGTCTCAACTTTGTTGACGAGTTAGTTTACTCCCACTTCTCGTAGACACTGTGACATCTGTCGGTATCTGGTCTGGTCGGTCCCTTTGGTCAGTGTGGGACTTGGTTCCCCTCACAGGGCGGAGACGTTGTCCCTTTCCTTCTGACCTCGATTTTTCGCTTTCCAAGCGGGATATCATGTCAGACCGCTGTTTTGTCCCGGACCACCTTTGGACTGGCTCCCTTCTTCCTCCCCTCGTAGCCCATGTTCGGGTTTGCGCAGCGGGTGTTCTGCCTCTTTGTATCGATCTGGATCGTTCCGTCATCCGCTCCTTTTTTGTCCTGGTTCGTCCTCGTTTCCCTGATCCCTTCTGTTCTTGACGCCCTTTTCTTCGAGCCTTCCGTCCTCGCTGGAAGCGGACAAGTCCACATCTTTTTTGTCCTCTCGTCCGCCTCTAGTATTCTTATATTTTCTCGGTGTTCGTGCGGGCTGGGTGGTCAATCCATACGGGCTCGAGTTAAAGAGATCTCCGGTGGTGTAGGGGCGCATTCGAGATCTCTTCTTCTCTCTCGGGTTGGAGCAAGTCGAGCATCCTCGAGATACTTCTCGAGTATCTCGAGTATCTTTTCGACCGCTAGAATCTTCAATTTCGGGTCGCCTTGGGCCGACCCGTATTTCTGTGACGTCGTCCTGTAGACTTGCTTAGTGGTTTCGCCCCTTTCGTCTACCGTTCGAGCCAGATCGCCGTCTGGCCCTGTTCGGGGAAGTGCTAGCTCTGACCGCCTTACCACTATCCGGCACTTATGCCGTGATTTTCCTGGGTTAAAATCAGAGGTTTTGCCTTGTTCATCACTCGGTAGTTCTGTCCGCTTCGAGTCAGCCTGGATTGTGCCCATCCTATCCCGCTTTGGGACGCCGTGGGGTTGAGACTTTTCTCTTACTTTAAGCTTGGTTAGCAAACTCCATTTCAACCGTGAAGGCCTGTCTTGCTCTTGCCTCGAGGACGCTCTCGGCCTTTGTCTAGGGCCTCCTGCGCTCTCCTCTCTCCCGTCTCCTTCAGAGTTTTTCTTCTCGCCTATTCCTTAGCTTGACTTTCTCTGTAGGAATCTCTGCACTGGCTTTGTTCCAAATACTTTTATCCAGGTCCTTTAAACCAATATAAAGTTTTCAGGTCCTAATACTTACTACCCCCTGTGTAAGCCCCCTTTTAGGTGAGTTTTTCGGTGCCCTGACTTTTTGGAATCTAGATTCCTTGTGTTTCATGCCCGGCGTCTTTCGTTCCAACCATTGGCTTCACCTTTTCGACCCGCTCTCGAAACTATTATGTTTTTCCAGCCCACTCCGACTAGTGGATCTAGTCTGGTGGTGATTGACAATATCTATTCAACGAAGTTAATGCATATGTGTCAGTCAACATTGGTTTAAAGGAAATCAGCTCAGTGTAATGATTAGTCAAAACATGTTTTTTTATAAATCATATAACTGAGCCTTATTTCCTTCCAATGTTGACTTCCCACTCCGTCTCTACCCCACAACATAATAGTTCCTGGTGTGCGTCCTGTTTGGGCTTGGGGCCAAAACGATCTAAGGGAGAAATACTGGCCGACAGGGTCTACCTGGGGTCACTGGAGGGACGTCCATTTCTCTTTAATTTGGGTGTTATTTGTATTTTGGGCATTTCACTTCTCAATAAGGAAATGTCATATGTTGTCCAGTTCAACATTGGGAAGGAAATCGGGCCATCAGATATAAGATTTATAAAACATAACATGTGTTTTGACTAGTTTCTCAGCTTATCTTTCAGATGGGGGATATTTTTTATAAAAAGCTTTACCTTGTGCCCAATACGAATTTTAACATTTTTTAGGACACCGTGTCTGAATCTCCTCGTTGCAGCACCTTAAGGTTTTGAACAGCATGTTTTGTGGACCGTCTATCTGTTTTCACATACCAAAACTTTCACTTTCAGGATGACAATTGGTACCATAATCCTGATTAGTTTGGTCACAAATTTGATAACTGAGGTTGCACTCTTTTCACAATCAATTTGCAAGGATGTTTCCAATGTGGCTACTGTGGTGTTCTTCCAGAGACTTTTGAACTTAAAATGTTTTCCAGCTGGCAACCAGGGGCATTTGAATACTTTGGAAAATGGAAATTTTTATCCTTTGTTTTAAGTTAAAATATAGCCAGTCCGGAGAGTGGGGATGTGAAATCAGTATTCTGACCAACCACATCCTTAACTGCAGTTATTCTGTTGAGGCTGCCGAATTTAGAGGGTGGTGGCACAATAAAAAATTCTCTCCATGATTATTAATCATGTTTTGTGTATAGGTTCGAAAACTGGTCAGCTAGACAGATTAGCTGCACAGATGAGTGAGATGGGTGTCAAAACTGTAGGCTTTGCCCGCGAGATTCAGAGCCGGGCATTGGCCAGCCTGGTTGTCATAGGAACGCTCCATGGAGACGTGATGACAGGAGAGCAGCTATATGTGTTGTGTCACAAGTTAGAGATGGCTGTCTCAGGCTAGTTTGGAACAAGCCGCTAACCCACATGCGAAACAGAAGAGAAGAGGGTGCGCTATGGTAAGACAAAAAATTTGTTTGTTTGCGTAATTCGATGCCCTAGCTCAACCCCCAAAATTGAAGGTATATGTCCATCTAGTGCGTTGAGTATCCTACATTATGTAAAAGTTATGATGTATATTTAACTGATCAAGAAGTTGACCATTTGGTCACAGGAAGTGTTATGAAGAACTTCATCTCATTGAGAACTGTATGTTTTCATTATTTTGTTTTTCTCTTCGCTCTCCCTTTTTCCCACAAGGTGACGGAAATTGACGGAGCTCTATGCCAGGATTTCTTTACCATTCTTAACCTTAGCCAGTACTATGGTGGAGGACAATCTCCTTAACGTTACACAGCTTCTCTGTAATACGTAGCCTCCTTCATGCAACACATGCGAGAGATCTGACAGTATTGCCACTACCAGTAGGCTTTGTATATAAATTAAAGTAGGCCCAATAAAAAATATTTTTGATTTTCAGTCCGGACACTTTTTGAAATGAGGGGGAGGGACCTTTTTTTTTACTCAATTGAACTATACAATTCGTGACACATAATCAGGGTTATTATAGTGCGGGAAATTTCAGAATTGTTGTCAAGTTTTACCAAAATTCACACATTTTTATTCCATTCCAGCCCATTTTAGCCCAAAGAATCTTCGGTCCTTAACAAGACTTGACTTTAACATGCTACCATTTAAACCAAAGTTTTAAATCCGTTTTGTCCCCAGCTAAACGGGGTGGCCGGATACACCTCACAAATTAGCAAATCACTGGCGGTGAGGATTTATTTGAGCAAAAAGAAATTGATCCGGATTCCCTTCCCTGACGTCAATCCAGTTTTCGGCACTGTCCTAAGCCTTTTGGGCAACCACGCCCACCATGCAATGCAGCAATGTGCTTGATGGCCGCCATTAGCCTCTCCGAGCTGACGCCTTGTGTAGGTAGATCTTCTTTTTCATTCACCAAGGGTAACCAAGCTACTCTATATCATCAGATTTCCTTAGAAACCTGAATGGGGTGACAGTTTAGCTCTGAACCCGGCCCTGGGACAGTTAGTGCTGGTTACCAGGATACCATAGCCGGCCCTCAAAGGAAATCACCACCCCTGAACCTGACGTGTGTGATTTCTATTAGATGAAACAGTCTGATTTATGATGTTAGTTAATGTACAACCCGAGTGAATGAGGTGGATGGTGTTATTATATAATGTTTTTACAAGAAAATGCACCTCTGTGTAATTGAAATCAAGTTCTTTTACTTTAATGCATAGAGAGGAAATGGTTTCATTTCATGTAACATGAAAAGGGCCATGATCTGATCGCTTTTTTTTTTTTAATAGCCTCGTCCCAGAACGCCAGAATTTTACCGAAGCGGGCAAAAATTGGTATCAGAAGAAAGCTACGATTTTTCTCATTTACCCTGTGAAATATTAGGGTCAAAGGATGTTTGGTTTAGATGTAATTTGAGCAAAAAATGTGCCCCATTTTGCTTGACCAATATTAATATTACAGAGTTCTCCATGGGGCTTACGACCATCATGTTTTTAGCTTCACATCAAAACGGATTGAATATCAGTGCAAAATTTTACAGATGCGGGTTTGGGGTGAAGGACAATCTATCAAGATGAAAACTTCAGATTCTTCCATGGGCATACAGAATGAAATGAATAAAATATATCCACTCCAAAATGGGTTGGTACATTTCCTGCCATGCACTTTGTCTGCTCCCATTTGAATTCAGCAGCCTTGAAAGGAATAAAGTACAGTATCATGTGCACTTTGTTCTGTCAAGGCTGCTTAATTCAAATGGGAGCAGGCAAGTGGGTTGCAAGTCCATGACAACCCCCAACCCATCCAATACAAAAGTAACCTTTTAATATTTCTCCAGTCTTTTCCATCCTCCCAATCCTTAATTCAATGCAGATATTTGAAGAATGCAGGAAATCTTTTTGAGATGACCAATTTTCTCTCTTCATCCCCTTTTGTACAGGATCGAGCTGAGTCCCCATCTGACACAGCGCCGTAAGCTTTTTACACAAGGCACAAGAGGCGCTTATTGAGAAGGCGTGTGAATACTGTCTCAGGGTTTTAGACCAATGTGAGAGAAGTAAGTTAATCACAATGAGCTACATGTATTCCATTTGTAAGACATCCTCCCCCTGTGGAGGACTTGACCTAAATATTCCACAGAGGGAGTGTGTATCTCCAATGTAGTTATGCTGTGGGCTGTTCCATTGGGAATCTGTACTCTCTGTGGAACATGTATGGATTTCATGTCAAACTTGAGATTTTGTTATCTGTACTACTGAAAAAAATGAGATCTGTCTGTCTGTCCGGCCGGCCTAGCATTTTGTTATGCTTTGACATGGGGCTGATAATTGCATGAAGGTAGGGGAGGACAGTCTGACATTTATTATCAGGGTTTTGGAGTGATCCAAAAGGTCAGATGTCATCTAGAGGTCACTTTAAGGCAAATTTTCATAGAAATATAATGCCCTGTCTCTCTGTCCAGCTATGCATTTCAAAATGCCTTGACATATGGGGCTGATAATTGCATGAAGGTAGGGGAGGACACAGTTTGAAATTTGTTATCAGGGTTTCATAGTGACCCAAAAGGTCAAAGGTCATCTAGAGGTCAATTTGCATAGAAATTTTGGTCAAAAAGACCACTGACCTGAGCACAGGACAAATCTGAGGTCAAGGGTCATACACACAAGTCAAAGGTCACATGGGGGAAATGTTCTAGCAAATGAAAGATTTTTAGAAACCTAGTCATATTAAGTTTTTGCTGAAATGCCTTTTGTTTAAAAAAGCTCCTAAAACCCTATTTTATGGTTATTCCGTTTACTTGTAAGTCACAGTACCATATGGGCAGGTGTACCAAAATTTAATATGGACTTATAATAAAACCACAAATCCCCAACAGATGATGAAACTATTTTAGAATTTAATATTTAACTATTTTTAATTAAGGTGTTTTTTTTTGCATAATGCTCTAACATAAATGATTGCACTTTTATCCCTACATTAAAAGCGTACATAAGCAAAAACCATGGGCAACTCAGGAATGGTATAATTATGCCTAAACTGCTTGGCAAGCTGTTTGTTTTGTATTGCACTTTGTTCTATTGATTGTTTGTATTTTGTTCTATTGTATTGTATTGTTTGTATTTTGTTCTATTGTATTGTATGTTTGTATTTTGTTCTATTGTATGTATTGTTTGTATTTTGTTCTATTGTATGTATTGTTTGTATTTTGTTCTATTGTAGTGTATTGTTTGTATTTTGTTCTATTGTATTGTTTGTATTTTGTTCTATTGTATTGTTTGTTTTTGTTCTATTGTATTGTATGTTTGTATTTTGTTTATTGTATTGTATTGTTGGTATTTTGTTCTATGTATTGTATTGTTGTATTTTGTTCTATTGTATGTATTGTTTGTATTTTGTTCTATTGTATTGTATTGTTTGTATTTTGTTCTATTGTATTGTATGTTTGTATTTTGTTCTATTGTAGTGTATTGTTTGTATTTTGTTCTATTGTAGTGTATTGTTTGTATTTTGTTCTATGTATTGTATTGTTTGTATTTTGTCTATTGTATTGTATTGTTTGTATTTTGTTCTATTGTATTGTATTGTTTGATTTGTTCTATTGTATTGTATTGTTTGTTTTTGTTCTATTGTATTGTATTGTTTGTATTTTTGTTCTTTTTGTATTGTATTGTTTGTATTTTGTTCTATTGTATTGTATTGTTTGTATTTTGTTCTATTGTATGTATTGTTTGTATTTTGTTCTATTGTATTGTATTGTTGGTATTTTGTTCTATTGTATTGTATTGTTTGTATTTTGTTCTATTGTATTGTATTGTTTGTATTTTGTTCTATTGTATTGTATGTTTGTATTTTGTTCTATTGTATTGTATTGTTTGTATTTTGTTCTATTGTATTGTATTGTTTGTATTTTGTTCTATTGTATTGTATTGTTTGTATTTTGTTCTATTGTATTGTTTTGTATTGTATTGTTGTATTTTGTTCTATTGTATTGTATTGTTTGTATTTTGTTCTATTGGTATTGTATTGTTTGTATTTTGTTCTATTGTATTGTATTGTTTGTATTTTGTTCTATTGTATTGTATTGTTTGTATTTTGTTCTATTGTATTGTTTGTATTTTGTTCTATTGTAGTGTATTGTTTGTATTTTGTTCTATTGTATTGTATTGTTTGTATTTTGTTCTATTGTATTGTATTGTTGTATTTTGTTCTATTGTATTGTATTGAATGTTCTTTGAAAGTTAAGAAACTAATCAGCTGCATGCCAGCAAAAAAGTTCTATAAACTCAGTGACAAAGGGCTTGTATCCAGGATTTATTTTGGGGGGGGGGTGCAGAACATCGAAAAAAAGTGGCCATGTTTTGGTATAAAAAAGACAACCCCCTAAAATGGTCCCTTTTGGGACTTTTTGAACATCTCATCACCAAAAAGTGGACTTTCTGGTCAAAATTTCTCTAAATTTTGGACTTTTATATCAACAAATTGATCAAAAAGTGGACCTTTTGCCCCTTTTGTGATTTTGTTTTTGTTTTTGTTTTTTTTTTGGGGGGGAGGGGTACGACCGCACCCCTCCAAATCCCCCTGCGTACGGGCCTGCAGTGACATGAATACGTTCAAACGTAGATGCTTCAAAACCAGTAGGGAAAGCAGTTAAGATTTAGTTTTTATTCAAACACCAATACCACCATGTTCATTATTACCATGGGGATGGTAGATGAAATCATAGCCTGGTGGGGTACATTCACTTATGACAACTATGGGTCATATATAAAAATGATATGAACATCATGCTCAATAATATAGTCCAACAATGAGACTGTTTTATTGGATATGGAACGGGCATTCCAAGTATGAACATTGAGATCAGTAAAAGGCTTAATCTCAAATGCCTTGTTGACCCAAGCGAAATCTGGGGAGCTGTTATGGGGAGTATTTTTAAGCGCTGATAGGGTTGTGCACTTAGCCAGCAGCCACCTAGATGAAGTGAATTGATTGTGACGATTTCCTGATGGTGGTGTAATAGTATTAGGCAACAACACTTTGAGACTGTTTATGGTGATAAGTACTCTATAAAAGCTGATTTTTTTATTATATTATTGACTGTGCATGGGTGTGACTTGATAGCAATTCTGCTATTAATACTGCATTTTAGACTTAGTTAGTTATTGTTTTGGGAAGGACACTAACAATATTTATGTGTAGCTTTGGTGTGAAGTGTATTGTGTATTAACAAAGGGCCAATACTAATGAATGAAGGACACATACATGCATGAGACCATCTGTTACCTTTCTTCCACTCCTGTTCCCCTTTCCACTTTCTCTGTTCTCTCCATCTCTTTCTCGCTCTCTTCTTCCTCTTTTTTGCATTTCCCTCTCCTTCCCATTCCCTCTCTTCTTTGCTCCCCCTCTTAGCACACTCACTCTCTCTCCCCAACACACACGAACATCCATACCCAACCCCACACTCAAACACTCACACAACACAGGCACGCATGCAAGAGCCCTATTCATACAAGAACGCACACACGTCACATTGCCGCATAACAGCATGCAGTAGTGCACAGATTATTAGAAAAACATTCTAAGTAGACTAATTTTGCTTCAAAAGCATGAAAAAGTTAGCAGAAAACTCATTTAAGGTTTTCATTTAGAAGTCTAATCATGTATGAATTGCAGTTTGTTTTGGTACGTGTTTTAGGTAAGTCAATGTTTGAGCACTTGTAAGAGAGTTTTTACAACAAGTACAGGTATCCTAACATACCCTGCAGGTGATAGGACCAGAAGCAACCTAAGGACATAAGATTGAATATTTTAGTCTTTACTGTTCGTACGGACACTTAATACAACACGTAATTGAATGGAGATTTGTATCTTTGAACACAGCCATTTTCTTCCTTTTCTGTCAATTTTTTCACTTGGGAAAAAGTAACTTTTGAGAATTGTACAGACTTATCCTTCACTTTTAAGCTATTTATGGAAATATTAAATATTTCAACTCTTTTGGATAAATTACTGATAGTGTCTTTAAGAACAAAACTGACATATCATATTGAAAATGACTGATTGAGCCTTTAATATTATGCAAGATTCCACTGAATTTCAAAGTTGTTTTATTCTATTTTTTTTTTCTGAAGGACCTACCAGAGCACAAGATCAGGACCTAGTTCATGCAGTAAGTATAATAATACCCATTATTATTTATATCAGGCTACCGAGTGATGCAAAGAAATCTTTGTATTGTACAGTTTTGGTAAAGTCCCCGGATGCAATACAATATTCTTTTTAACAATGTATCGTATCCGGGCATTTTTAGCAAGCGGAACAACATTATTGAAACACTGTATCGTCAGACGGTAGACTGAACATTTTATCAGGTTGATCAAGACTTGATTGCCTGTTGGGACTACAACAAGGCTTGGTTTGAGTCAGCCTGATATTTAAATAATAATAATAATAATAATATTGAATATTTTTTTGTATGATGCAAGAATATATTGCACTCGCTAGAAAAATATTGTACTCGTCTTCGACTTGTACAATATTTTCCTAGCTCGTGCAATTCTTGCATCATACTCAAACCTATTACATTACTGTTATTTATTCTTTAAAATCAAACTCACTAATCTTATACAATGGGCTAACCCAGAAATTCTTTAAATGCCTCCAAAGATGTCAATTGTGATTTTTAATTAGAATTTGTTGGTATTTGTTTCTTTGGTTGGTGCACAGAGCCTTATCTTAACAAGAGCACCACCTTTCATAGCAGAAATTAAGAAAAGAAAAAGCAAAAGCAAACAAAGACCACACACAAAAACTATTCCTAAAATAAAGTTCTAAACACATCTTTGCAAACCCCAGGCAAACAGTCAAGAAAAAATCACTTTGTGCAAAATTTAAACCAAAAATTTAAACAATTGTATTTCAAGAAATTGAGGAAAACAGAAATAATAGAAAATGAAAATATTTCAGCACTCCCTGGAATTCATTTGTCATTTGCCATTGCAGTTGTGAAGAGGGACACAAACATGAAATGTTTGACCATAGATGACCTTTGACCATAGATGACCTTTGACCACAGATGACCTTTGACCACAGATGACCTCATTGTGTCATCTGCAAGAATTGCAGAATTGGCACATAGGGATTACTCTGGTTGTATGTGTGTCTGTGGTCCAAATTTTAACCCGAATTATATTGCATGCCATATGAGTTCCATAAAGACTACAATGATGTAACTTGGTGGAAAGGGGGGGTGACATGTTGGTGACCTCATGTGACCTTGGTGACCTCATGTGACCTTTGACCGATCAAAATGTTAACCCTTAATATATGGCATGCCATGTGAGTTCCGTAAGGGCTACAATGATGTAACGGAGGGGGCGGAGTGGGGTGACATGTTGGTGACTTCATGCATGTGACTTCATGTCACCTTGGTGACCTCATTTGAACTTTGGCCCCATTCACAAACCACGATGGCAGACGATACTCCCGGTCCGGGGACCGCAATGTATTTTTTTAATTTGTTACATCTTTGGCTGGCATATGCAAGATTATTCTCACCAATACAAGTTTCAATCTTCTGAATCAGACGAATTTGAAAAAAAAAATATAAAACAATTATTTTTGCCCACCTTGAATATTGTAAGGTTATTTTTTGTGTACAACCTTTGTTTATTCAGTGTCTAATAGAATCCATCTCTACCCTGGATGTGCTTTGTAACATAGACTCAGGCCTGGTGCCCAAGCTATTTCCCTCCATCAAGAGAGTGTGCACACGCATCACAGAAGAGGGCGCTAGTCAGCCTCGGGTCATGCTTAGCCTGATGCAATTCTTTATTAATCACAGTAAGTAATCTTGACTATATGCATGTGACCAGACCCAATATGCTCAAAGCAATTGTTGAAAATTACAGAAATTGAGTTATTATTATTAGGTTGTTTGGAAACTAAGCATGCAGAATTTGAAATTTTGGCATCTGTAGCATACCTAATTGCAAAGTTGTAGGCAGGGGCATAACAGGTCACATGTCAGAGGGGGCAAATTCCCGGTTTTGAGGCTGATTTTCCCGGTTGGAGGTGGTTCAGAGGCAGATTTTCCTGTTTGGAGGTGGTTCAGAGGCAGATTTTCCTGGTTGGAGGTGAAAATTTCACAGTGAGCAGGCAAAAAGGGCTGGTTTAGCATGATTTTAAGCCCTCGCCTGTTACACTAATGGTTGTAGGTCTTATAAAAGAAAAAAAATGTTTTCCATCATTTTTTACCCCTGCAAGAATCGGGACTTGTTATCTATCCTGCTGGATATATTTAGTTATCTATCCTGCTGGATATATTTAGTTATCTGGATGTTTGGTTATCCTGCACAGAACTAGTCTAGTGTCAAGACTTCAATGAGGCCCAAAAAACAATATTGTTTGATGTGTCCTCATCCAACCGACCCTATACCATGTCCCTACCTTTACGTTTCTTTTTCTTTGTTTTAAGTTTTTTTTTAATTTTTTGAGTGAAAAAAAAAACAAATATCATAAAATTGTAATTACATCAGAAAAATGGTCAAAATCTGCCTAAAAAAGAATAATACCTTGGTATGCCTCAAAAAGTACTTAAACGGTGTTTGCTGCCAGGTCTCCACCTTCAGTGCATTCGCATATTTTCCTCACAATCTATATGTTCCAGCCACCACCATAGTGTAATGATGTGAAATGATATCAGTTTCCAAAATATGATAATTGTTTATTATTACATTCCAAAGTCACTTCGATCGCCCCCTAGCTATGGCATGACCCACACTGTGTTTGGTGGGGGCAAATACAGTAATGCTAGGGCCTGAAACTGAGTCTAACACACATTTGTGGGGGACCCAGATGATTCTGGTCTGCAACTAAACAAAAACTTGGATTTTTTCCATGACTATTTTGCGCTATAGACAAGTTCTCAAGAATACAGGTCTAGATAAAGGAGGTGGAGTTGATGGTGCGATGCCGAAGCCAACGCTTATTTAAGTCAACCACTGTTGATATATGCCAGGCAAGGATTTGCACGTCCACAGCCTTGTAAAGTGTAAACAATGAACAGGTTTTCCTTGAGGCTTTGACATTCATGTTTCAAGTTTGTTATATTCCACATGTCATGTTGTTCATGAAGTTGCATTGTTTTTAATTTTAGCCCTCCATCGAATGTGAATGCAATATCAATATTACAACTATTTGCTAAAACAAAAATTCAAACTTAAAAAAAAAATCCGACACCGACCCATTCTCACAGAGCCATCTATGGACAATCCAAGCAACATGGTTTTTTGGGGGGGGGCCTTAGGAACTGAATTTTTAAAAAATTAGGGGTGGGCAAGTATGAATTTTTTTTAACAAATCTTTTGTTTAAAACATCATATTCTATGCCATTTTGGCTCCTGAAATAAACCAGGCAAGCTTTTTCACACAAGATCATTTTTAGGTTGGTTCTGTGGAGTTTACGTTTTGTACATTAAGTCTCTAGGGCTTTTCTGCTACTTTTTGGAAAAACAAAAACAAACATGATCTTCAGCCTGGATTTTTTGGTAGAAACTCACCAATAGGTGCTTTATAGGTTTGGGCAAATAATTGTCGAAAGAAAAAATAGCAAATTTTCTTACAATGGCAGAAAGGTCTTTTTCCAAAACTCTCTTCAATTGCGTCAAGGCAATACACAGAACCACAAACCAGACCATATTTGTGAGTGAGTGAAAATTGAAGGAGTCTATTGTTGTAAGGGGTCAATCCTTTGCAACCATTACAAACGTGCTTAATACGGTTTAATGGACTAGGTGTTTTTCATACCACAATGGCTAGTGTGGACTATTATTAACATATTATATATATATAGCAGCAACCCATTGTGTGTAAAGGGTCGTATTGGTCAAATCCAACACCTGTTGTGACGGGACGGAATTTAACCTTCTTAATACGTAATAATTCTTTACTATTTACTTAGTGAACCAACGTATCTTTCATATAAATGGTCACCAAATCCTACAGTAAGGTACTGCAAAAAAATATCATGTCCTTTTGTGTATTGGGGGGGCCCATTGGTAACCAAAACAGGTTCGTGCGGGACGGAATGAATGATCCGTCCGTCCCGCTACCTGTTTTGTGTTACATAGCAACGTCTTGAAGACAAACTGATTTTTTGTATGCATGTTGTAGCTTTGTATGGCACCTTGATTGTTCTTGGAACATGAGTCTGCAAAACAAGAAGTAAACAAACACAATGCTTAAAAGTCTAAAAATTTCCGTCCCTTCATGTGTTACCAGTTTTGGGATATTGCCTATTCCTGTTTTCGTATTAAATAATTTTAAACCAGTAAGTGAAAGTTGTAGCTGTGCTTATGAGTAACTACACGCCCTCGGCCAGTTCAAAACTTTTTTCTTTATTTTAGACAATCATTAACTTGGGTTAATTTTGAAACCTATGGTGTTATAAAGGAGCAATATACCAGCCCTTTGCCATTACCTTTTGTCATTAGTTTTGTATGTGGACAAATATTGGCAAATAACTAATTTAACCTCAAAATCCTATTGACTTTACCTGTATGTCACAAAACTTAAAATCCATAGAACCACCCAAAACTGTATCTTCGTGAAAGCTTCTTATATTCTTTTGCATGATCCAAAATGGCCATAAATCCACCTTACTTAAAAAAAAAAGTTGCAACTTTACCCACCCCTAATAATCGAGCATGTTGTGACCATGGTGACTTCATTTCCAATCAATGATTTTTAATGACTTAATTTGATAGGGACGAAAGATTACATGTTGAGTCATCTTATTAGCCACATGTCTTGTAAGCTCTTGCCGTTGTTTCAAAAATCCCCATGTTCCAGTCTGAATCGGTTCACATAAATGACAGGGACATAATAACTCTATATCTTTTTAACAAACCAAGAAGGAAGATGAGAGGAGGAAAGGTCATTTCCTTTTAAATTACTTGCCTCTGCGTGCTCGTGGTAGAAAATAGGCCTGATGTATTCCCTGCATGGTGTAAGAGGTTACTAAAAGGGACACCTCATCTAATATTCGCAACATGATGTGTTGTTAGCAGAAACTTTGAAAATTTGTATGGGTCCATACTTACTTTTAAACTGGATATTTAGCTGCGGTGGGGAGCCGTCCTCGGCTCCATTGTTGGGGTCCTGCCCTGAAGCTGCCAGTTAGGGGCAGTAGAATCCGCTGTGGGATCTTGTTGTGTCTTTTTGAGTGTCTCCACTGAGCTCATTCATTTGCAGAGAAGTCTGGATCCGCAGGATTCTAGAACCGATGGCATTCCTCTCTGTCTTCCACCTCGCCTCTTTATTCCTAAATCTCAAAAGAAGGCGGGCGATTCCTCGTTTATGATATGTGGCGCCTCGGTTTTATGGAGTCAGCTCCCTGTTGATCTCGGGAGGCGGCGTTGGTTCCTGCGGATGCTTAAAACTTACTTATTTCCTTCATCAATTGGAGGTTGCCTCTTGTAGTTGCTTTTTGTTTTTGGCGCTTTGTTCCTATGTAATTTTGTTTGTGTCTTTTGAGAGTCCACTTTGTAAGGCGCTCTGTTTTTCGTAGACATCTTTGTATAAAATAAATAATGATAATATTTACTTGGTAATGAGTTAATTTTTCAGCGTATCCCTTGTAATTGTACCTTGTCTGTAAAGCTTGGTTTCCACATTGAAGCAAGTCAATATAATCAATAAGTAAAATGTCCCATAATTAAAACATATTATGTTTTTCACACAAGAATAAGTCCATCCCGAAAACTGCAATATATTTCCAAAATATTGCTTTGAAAAAGAAATCTGATTTATTAACTATTTTAATAGTTTAATAAATCAGATTCTTTTTTTAATTTTTAAATATGTTGTCTTGCCTACATTGTTAAAAAAAATGTATTTGTTTGTGTATGAATAGATATTTGATATCCAAATCTGCAAATCATGACATGCATGTATGTAAATATGAAGCTACATAATCTAAATTATAAGAACATGTTATCAATATTATTTTAATTCTAAAACCTTACCTTATATAAACTGAGATCATTCAGCACAATTGGTTATCATTGTTTGTAATTGAATCCCTAACTTTTTTTTGGTTTTTCCTTTTAGTGCATCATGGTACATGCTCCTCTTCCATCCTTTCATCCTTTTTTGGTCCTTACTTAGCCAGTATTATGACATCCAAACTGTCGCCGATGGATACCATAAATTTTCTGCCAAGATAATTTACAGTCATCTCTGCTAAAGTACCATATTGAAAAACATATTTTCCAAATTTGCTCAAGGTATTTATTACATGGATACAATTGTTTGCATTTCAATTTCTGAATTAAAATGGAAACAAACACAATAAGTGAACCAATAAATTTTAAAAAAATTTAAAAAAGAAAAAGAATTTTGTATTTAGTATTTAATTTACTTTTGTTTCATAATTGATTAAACAAAAGAATTTCACTTTCCATGTGTCACTTTTGGTATCAATATGTAAACCTCACTAGTATTTCAATAAAGTTGATAATCCCTTTGTTTTCAAAATCTGTGGTTGAAAAAATAGAAAATGTGTTCTTTACAGTTGAAATGAGCAATATTAAATATAATCTTACATGTGATATCAGTGGTGATTATTTTGTTTTTATTCTCAGATTCTAGCTTGGAATCCCATCAGTTTCTTGGCTGAATTCATCCATATCTTACCTTCCATGATTTCATCGTCCAGTGCAGTAGAGGTAATTATAGTTGGATTTTTTATTTGTGTCAGTTCATGCATATTGTCGAGGGAATGGTTTTACTTGGAGGGGATGTGTTGATAACGGAAAGCCAAAGCTATAGTGGAGTAGATTCGTTGTTAAGCGTAAATTTTATTTATTACAGAAAAAAGCTCCAAACTTTGGAATAATTTATTTAAATTTCATGATCCTCTTTGAGTCAAAGGCACTATCAGTGATCCATCCGAAAGAGTCAAAATATTTGAAATTTGCAGAAATAGCTTATAAGTTAAGGATAAATCTGTAGAATTCTCATAAGTTATTTTTTCCGACTGAAAAATAGATAGAAATCTAAGAAAACAGCAATATTCAAAGATATAAATCCCATTCAATTATGTGTAGTAGTAAGTGTCCGTACGGACAGTTATGACTAAAATATCCGATTTTGTCCTTATTCGGCTGCTTTTGGTCCGATCACTTCTAAGACATGTTAGGACACCTATAACTCATTTATACCTATTCATACCACTCATGTTTCCTATGTTCACCAATAGGTTACTGGTTCACATCAATAAACGAATTAAAACTTATGAATGGCAATTTATCTTCAGGTAAAGCCATGCAAGAATGTTGGCCTCATCCACGCCACATAAAAGTGTGCACTGAAAACGTGCAACCTCTATCAACACGAATGGAATCGTCGAAAAAAACTTTTGATGAACTGACACAAATCAAAAAACAACACTATTGTTTTCATTAGACTGTTACATGCCGTAACCTTGTATGAATCTTATAATATTGTCTTTAGCGAGAATTGTGTTTTATTTAGGCCAATTTGTCACTTAAACAATGGCAGATATCGTGCCCAGGCATGCTACTGCTACTTTCTCTTAAGTATACATTTTCTTAGATGAAATTTGGTGGGGAATTAAACTTTATGTATTTCCAAATTTGATTGATTTTTTTTCAATTTGTTACTTTCTCTGTTGTTAGATTCAAACCTATGCTCCCATCTTTTAAGATCAATACAACAATCTTTTTGCATTTTACCTACCTAAAGGGTCATAATGGCATGGAAAAAAAATTGACATAATGAAAAGGATCCATACTGAATCCTCCACGATAATTTAAAACAATTGGATGTTTACATTCTGTAAAAACGTAAAAAACCAGAAGAGTTCCAGGGGAGAGGTGGCAGTTTGTGGCGATTTCTGGAACAAGAGGCTAACAGTACTGCCAGCATTACCAACTTGAAAAGCATGTAGTCACAGCTGACGAGGCCATTGCTATTGTATATGTGCTAATCCCGGCTAATCCTCTTTCGATCACTTGCCAGATCAATTCTTAATTACAAGCTTAAAGTCACAATTCCTGAAAATCCCCGGTCTGAATGCTTTTGAATTGTGCTAAAACATGCTCGATAACAACTGTACACAGCAACAATTGCCAATACAACAGTGCAAAAAAACTGGACTTTGAGAAAATAGGGGTGCGATTTGTTTCTTTTGAAGAAATCATGATAGTGTCTTTAAATATGGTCGACCAAATGTGTCCATTTTCGCTCATAACATTCAAACTAAACATCTTTTAGCCCTAAGATTTCACAGGAAAACCACTTCCTGTAAATCTGGGGTTCTGGGCATGAGGCTCTTTGTGATTGGGCCATGTTCCTTTAAATTGAATAACCAATCTGCACAACGGTGGTGAACTACTGCTAGGCCCTGACCTCATTAGGCCATGAGCTAATTTATTGGAAGTTTTTCTTTTATGATTATCTGAAAAATTAATAAAAGAGGGGTACTAGTAGCATTATGAAAAAACTATATAACCTATTTATATTTCTGATATCGATTCTTCACGAACAGCCTAGAACCGCCATTGTGTCCTGACTGCTGCCTGGGAAACAAGCTTTCGAGTGAAACGCCTCATGAATGACCCCGTGTAATGGCAGACTCTGTCTCCCCGGCACATCTGAAGTCCATAGAGGCCATACGTACCCGCCCATAGGCCTCGTTTTACCTATTCGTAGGAACCAGTCCAGGTTCATGGTGATACCATTAGCAAGTACGTGATGTGGCTACAGATTAATGGAATCAAGGCCATGCCTCCATGGTTTTATAGTGGCCATTAAGTTCTCTGAATTTGTCATTTTCACATTCAAAGAAACTTCTGTTGCTACAACATTATAAAGGCTGCAGGTTCAACTTTGTTGAAAGGTCCATGGACATGCTTACAATAGCTATAAATACCCTAAAAAAATATAGTTTTATGTAGTCAGTACATGTCTTAGTATTAAAAACAAATTCTGCAGAAACAGTACCTGTGAAACCGTAGCTTTTATAAAAATTGGGCATAAAATCATGGATTTCTGTGAAGTAAATGTCTACTGGTAATAGGTTTTCTGAATTAAGTTAATGTCTGTAATATTTTAGTTCGGGGCTTGTGCCATCATGGTCTCAAGCTATGCTGCCTGTGCATTTGAATTTTGGCTAATGCACCCAAAGCTAAAAATATCCAGCCATTATTAACCTCTAAATAATTGCCTGCTGTTTATGTGCACACATTTTCATTATACTTCAGGCAATGGACCTATGGTAGTAACCCACATGTTGGTGACCTCAATGTGACCTTGGTGACATAATGTGACCTTGTGCCATCATGTGACCTTTTGCCCCTTCACAAACCGCTATGGCAACTAAAACCTCAAACGCTGTATTTTGTTAGTTTTTAATCTCAAAAGCGAGATTTTTTTCCCATCGAGCAGTAAAGGGCGAATTACAAATAAGGTCTGTAGTCCCCAGACCAGGAAAAAATGTGATTTCTCAATAAGATATTGGAAAGCAAATTTTTCACCAAGGTAAAAAAAATAACATTTATTTTGTATGAATGTACAAACTAATTGTCCCTCCAAATGCCAAAATTGAATTTTTTTCAAAGCTGATCTAGAGTCGTAAAGAGACCCTGCACATTTGAAAAATAGTGCAACCCCTCCAATATTTCAAAATCGATATTATTATTGCAATGATTGTAAAGCTTTTTATATCATTAGCCCTCATCCTGAAAGGTTAAGAGTGTTTGTCAGAGAAAACCCTTGATGGCTGGAAGATGAAGTTGGACAAATCCTTCCATATTTGTTATATGAATCTATAGGGATTGTTTATTCTTCATGACAGTATAATTTCAGTCTAACCATGAAGCAGAGTATTTTTTAGACAGAAAATACCAGATTTTGCCCTATCTTCAAAAAATCACCAATAGCCGAATACATGGCATATTGCTTTTAACTGTAACTCTGATATTCTGTTATGTCTGACACTGACATTGATACATAGTTTCCAATAACCTCATAGAGCATGTGGTACACATATTGCTTTTACTCTTCATCATCAGTATTGGCGAATTGTCTTACATAATAACCTGTTTTTGTTTTTCATTTTTGGCATTAAAATAGTATCAAAGTGGAGCTATTGTTTTTGTTTTTTTTCACAGGCAGTCACGCAGGAGAAAAATAACTGTCATACATAACCTTTGGTATTACTTGCAAAATATAAAAAAAAACCATTGGG
>JAMKCH010030396.1:0-27930 GCA_023653785.1 Ophioderma brevispina
TGAAACTGGAAGGAAGTCCGAAGAGAGGAGATTAAAGGAAGTAAATTGTTTCCTATCCTGGAGATAGTTTTGAAAGTAGTTTAAGAGGAGTTCCACGTACACCAATGAGTAACAAGTTAGAAATAAGGATATCGTGGTCCAGAGTAGTCTAGGCTTTAGAAAGATCAAGGAAATTTCCTATGGGGTTAAGCTTTAGCGAGAGATGCATAAGATACAATTTTGTGTATAATGTCAGTAGAGCAAGATCTGTGGAGTGTTTTTTCCTGAATCCGTATTGGTTGTCTTGCAAGATGTTGTTAGCCCTGATGAAGTTGGGTCGAGTCTAATTGTAGATAAGGCCTCAATAACCTTAGAAAAGCATGGTAGGAGAGAAATCGGGGCGTAGTTATAGAATAGTGGGGATCTTCTTCTTGTAGATTAGGGAGACTTTGCGATCTTTAGAGAGATTTAAGAAGGATACCACTAGAAAGCGAAAGGTTGAAAATATTAAACAAGAGTTTGGAGATAGTTTTGGTAGTCCAATGCCTCTTGACAACAATCCGTGATTTACATCATCATCAAAACCAGGGACTTTTGCCATTTTTAAAATTTTTTGGTGATTTGTCGATAACTTTCTTTTTCCGAGATAGTCGAGAAAAAGTGGATTATTAGAGGAATTGGCAAAAAATCACTGAAACTGCCGGCCGTGTTTGTTGATTTTGCTGACAAGTTTCGGGCCTATCTCGGCAAAGAATTTTGTTGAAATTTACGGCAATGTCCACGTGGATTTGAAATTTTTGTATCAACCGTCATGCAATTATGGGTTTTTTTTCCTTTTGGGGGTTTTTACCCACCCAAAATGTCATTAATAATGCGCTAAGTATGTTTGATCTTATTTGATGGGCGTTAAATTTATTATCGTAGTACTTTTTACATGAAATACATATTTGCATGAGTGATTTTATTTCTGTATTTCTATATTCATTTTTTTGTAATTTTAATCAAATAAGGATTAAAATTTTAAAAATTTTGTACAATTTGTTATCCTAGTTTTGAATGGATTTTAATAATGCCCGCAGTACCCAAGGTTTATTATCTTTACGTTTATTTATCTTTTTCCCTAACAATAGGGATTGTTTGTTTGTATAATTGGGAGAATTTAGCCATGTATATGTTATACGAGATCATTTGCTGAATCATTGGTGTAAACATCGTTCCAATCGGTATTTGTAAGCTTCAATCTTCAAGGGCTTCAAATGCTTAGTTTTGTAAACTTAGCGTGTTATCAACATCATGATAGTCGTAAATATTTTCATTGCCAACTCTTTTTGGAAGTGAAAAAAAATTTTTAAAAAAAAATTGAAAGTCCAAGACTTGTAAGTTTTGACCGTGACTAAGTGCCCGATTTTGTATTGCTATGTTAACCTTAAAAATTTGAAATGCGTGAATGCTTAATAATTTAAGCCATTTCACGCATTCAATATGGATATTACGGTGCTAAAGGTAAGAAGCGTGTTTTGTGAAAGACCGGTGAAGCTGTGAATAGGGCACTTGCACGGAAAGGTAATAGGTTATCTGGCCACCGGCCTCCCAGAACAACCCAAGCATGCAGAGAATATACAAAGGAATCACCTGTAGAAATGTTCAGGTGAACAGGTGCATGCATTTATCTTGGCATCCTTGGATGATCTGGAGGGCAAACAAAAGTCCATTCATATAATTTTACTCCGTGCAGGGCCCTATAGGTTCAGGTAAGATGGAGTGATGTTGTCATGTGGTCGCAATTGAAGTTGCTTACACAAAAAAGTCATTAACAACTGCATGCACATAAGTTTTGGGACTTCACAGAGAGACTGGTAATGGGCATGTTACGGTTAAGGAAGAAACGTAATGGGAAGTCCCAATTATTGGGGCTACTTTCACTAACACAAATGTCATGACTAGATAGTTATGATAAAACAGCAGCCCATACAAAAGTTAAGGACTATCTAGTCATAATCATAAGGACTACTGCTAGAATGGCTAAAAATAAATTTTAACAGCTAGTTTCCGATTCGTTTTCTCTCAGCTTCTGGGGCTGCGCCCCAAACACTCACCCAAACAGGAGAATGGATGGGTTGGCAATCTGTCATTTTTGGTAGATTTTCGAGGGATGTAATGTAATTCTGCCACCCATCCTTTCAGGCTTCAAAATACAGTTTTTATTCCGTTGAGGCTGCCGAATTCATTCGGGTAGGGTTGTGGCCAATACTAAATTCTTTAGCTATTTTCGGGCCGGTAGTGGTTCAATCAAACACCCGGCCCCGCAACATCCCTAACGGGCCTACCCAAAAACAAAGTGAGACCCCCACCGGGCATGCATGCCATGATGCACTTGTGACTTACCTGTGGAAAGTAATCCCGCAATTCGGGTTCTCTGTAGTGCGCCGATGGTGCAATTGCAATTATGAGCAGCACATGATTGTGGCATAATTTGTCGATGGTACTGCTCCAGTACCAACAATCTGAAATTTTTCTTCAGGCAGGTAAGTACTACAATACTTGTGCATGTGCATTTGCATTGGACTACGTGCGGTGAACCTGTGACACTAATAGCGCCTGTCGTCTTTTGCTCCTTTACCCCTGATCTCTAGAATCAGTGGCCTTTACCCCACAACACGGCTACGGCAAAATACGAAAGTTCGCTCATCCCAACGAAATTCATGGTTCCTCCCCTCAGCACGTTGAGATTTTGACCACACTCATGCTCAATGGAGATGGGTTGTGGCACCCGTTCCAGAGCGGAGCTATTCATTATATGATGCAGGTAGAACATGAGAAGCGAGCGCCCAGATTCACTTTTATTCTGTATAATTTGCCATAGAAAAAGCACGCAAGAATTCCCTAAAAATACCGTTTTTTAAAAATCCCAAAATCCCAAATCCAGCAGGCAGATCGTGTCCGGCACCTTAGTTCAAGGGATCTTTCGACCTTCCTAGCCGAAATAGTATGAAAGCTTTGGTATGCCATTTTCTTTCGAAGCATTGAGCCATATGCATGGCATATGAATGCAAAGTCGCGTGGCGTGAGTCGGAGTGGTGCGGTGATGGTAGTCATTGATGATGCTATCTGCTTGACGAGGCTCGGATGGTTAAAATCGTGGCTTCTCTGATTGACTGATTTCAAAACGTAGCTGTTTCTTCTCGGGATGGATTAACTGGCTTTTTATGTCTGGACTCGGATGGGCGTGTGATGATATTAAGGTGTTTGCTTGATTAATTTTGAGGTGAGAGTAGAGAATATAAAAATTTGTATGATATAATACCCCATATAGCTTTGATGGAACGTCAAAAGTGTTCCGGGGTTCGTTTTCTACGAGCGTTCCTTCTACCCCTGCCATCACAAGTACTTACAGTGAAATGGTATATTCTATCAGGCATTAGCCGATGCGTGCTAGTAGAGTAGAAAAATTTGTATTGATAATACCCCAAATCAGCTTTGATGAACGTCTCAAAAGTGTTCAGGGGTTTCGTTTTCTCCGAGGCGTCATTCACCCCTGACATCACAAGTGCTTAAAGGGACATGATGAGATTTGCTTCGATCAGGCATTAGGCCGAGCGTCGTGCTAGTAGAGTAGAAATTTGTATTTGATAATACCCCCATATCAGCTTTGAGGAACGTCAAAAGTGTTCCGGGGTTCGTTTTCTAGGAGCGTTCCATCTACCCCGGCCTTCACAAGTGCTTACAGTGAAATTAGTATTCTATCAGGCATTAGGCCGATGCGTGCTAACTATGGCAGTTTGGGGGTGTTCGTATATGGGTCATGGCAGTTGTAGTCCCAGAGAGAAGAAATTGGTATATTGATCATAACCTAGGATTGTGTATTTTGTAGTTGGGACGAGGTATAGGTTCAGTGGACATGGTATAGGTTCATTGGACATTGTATAGGTTCAGCTTGGAACCGTGGTATAGGTTTAGTGGAACCGTGGTATAGGTTCAGTGGAACCGTGGTATATGTTCAGTGGAACCGGGTATAGGTTCAAGTGGACAGGGTATATCCATATTTCTCCCTCCTGGGCCCAAATTGAGGCAAACTGAGTAGTATTGCCTGGTGTCACTTAATCGGAGTTATTTGAGGTGGCCATGAGCCCTTTTTTTCAGAGTATAATAAAGGTCATTGCAAATCTGGCATAGGTAATGTGTCGTCAACGTGAATATTGTGTGTCAAGGTCACAGTATCAGTATGGTACAAAGTGATTTGTTATGTTATGAGCGGTGCAATTCTTGAGTTTGTAGTATCAGTGCTGGCAGATGCATAATTCCTTTGGTCCTAAAAAATAAAATACAAAAAAAAAAATAAAAGCATCGGTCTATGATAGCCGTCCTATACTTGTTGTGTATTAATGAGATTGTCGGATATGTTTACTGATCTGAGTATGATTAGTTGGTCAGAACCGGTTGGGTTGTTCACCATGGACTTTAGTGATTACGAGCATTCTTTTCTTAACCTTCGCGGGTGGATTTTATAAGGTCGATTGATTTCAATTTTGGTAAGCTATTGGTGCAGAATCTGAGATTTTAGATTGTGATAGAAGCTGATATATTTTCCTTGTGGGTTCACTACTTCCACTTCAGTGCATTACATCTTCAGGGAACTATTGTGGCTTTGTTGTTGAAGTTGTTTATGGTAAACAAGTCTTTCATCTTTTCCTGTTGTAATTCAGTTATGCTAAGGTTACTTAATCATTTATGGATTTTTCGTCATGTTATTGGTTGCTATGGAAACATTAATTGGTTGGATATTTTTTCTCGTCTGTTTTCCTGTAGTGGATACGGGATCTTTTGCATTGGCTATCTGCTTATAATTTACAATATGCATAACACCATTGGAGTAAGATAATAATTTTTCTTGATGGATGGTTAGTGGTGTAGATCAGTTCGGAGCTTTCCATATAGTATTATTTTGAGGAGTGTATGGCAAGTGCCGATGTTTTAGTCGTTTGGACACCTAACAGATTTGTATCGTAGTTTTCCTGAGGATTCCGGTTGGGAGCGATTATTGATCGCAGTGGTTTTCATATCTTTCAATCTACTGTATCTGGTTGGTTACCCCGGGTTGCATGCAGGCTCCTGCCTTATTGACTGGTTTTGCAGGTCATTATCTAGTAAAATTTGATCAATATGATGTGGTTGTGGATACTTATGATAATAAGTTTATGGGTGCGCTACAGTGGAACAGCCTTGAATTTAAGAACATTCTGTTGGAAAAAGATTTAGCAACTTTTATTTTTGACCTCTCTTGATCACTCCATCTGTAGTATTGTAATTAGATGCTAGTGGTGCGTGGTGTGTCCAAGGTGACGAGATTTTATTCACAGTATTGAGAGTCGGGATGTACAGTAGAGCTCCTCCAAGGGAGTTTTTAGGGGGTTCACGTCTGTTGTAGCTTGTGTTGTAACCAGAGTGAAGGTTGAAAGGTAAATAGGTCTGTAAGTTGACGAATGACGTTGTTGGTGTTGGATTGGATGGTGATCTTACAGTTAACCAAAGAAGAGCACATTGTACGCTAGGTGCTTTTTTGTGTTGATCCGCTTGGTATCCATGATTATTTTTTTTTTTTTTTTTTTTTGACGAATGTGTTGATTCTACGTGTATCTGCAGTTTTGCTAATATAGTGACAGTTTTAGTATCAGATAATTGAATGATTGATTTTAAGCAGTATTGCAGATAGAGAGGATTAATCGGTATTTGGCCTTCCTCTCATACAGATACATTGTAAAGTCTTGGAATTCCTTATACATTGGTGATGTGTTACGGAATAATTAGCCGTCCTGATAGGGGTTGATCGCTTGGTTTTCCTCTATGATAGACGAAGCTGTGTGTGATTGTCCTGCATCTTTGCTACTATAGTGGATTTTTAGTCATTCTGAATTATTTAATGAGAGTTGATTTGTATAGCAGGAGTGCATGATAGAGGGGGGTTAATCTGCTTGGTTTCCTCTCAGATATATGAATCGCTTGATTCCTTCTGCAGTTTTCCATGTATTAGCTAATATTTTAGCCGTCTTGAAAATCAAATGTGTTTAATGAGTACTTTTGCATGATAGGGAGGTGTTAATCCGCTTGTTTTCCTCTCATAGGGGGAATGTCTTGGATTCATCAGGTGCTGTTTTGGCATGTTTTTTACATTGAGTTAAGCCATGACTTTGATAATATCTGGTATGTTTTGTAGCAGTATGGAATGATAGAGAGGGGGGTAGTAGATTGGTTTCCCCTCATATTTGATGAATTTACATTGAATGCCTGCGCAGGTTTGCTTTCTATTACGGTGTTTTTGAGCCGTCCTGATAAGGATGATTTATGAGCAACTTTCTTTGCACAACAGAGTGTTATCCGCTTTGGTTGTCCTCTAATAATACGTTGAAGGTCTTGAATTCTTTCTGCTGTTTTGCATGTATTTTCAGTGAAGTTTTAGCCATTTGATAACCTGATATGATGTGCAGCTGTATTGTATAAGGGAGGCGTTAATCCGTTCGGTTTCCTCTCGAAGAGATTGCCCTTGAGTTCCATCTACTGTTTTGCCATGTATTACGGTATGTCTTAACCGTCTCGGTAATCAAATATGATTGAGAGCACTATAATTGCATGATGAGGTTCAAATCCTCTATGTTCTTTCATATAGATGGACGTCTTGTTTCAATCTGCTGGTTTGCATTTGTTATATGAAATTTGAGCTAATTTTGGTAATGAGACATGATTGATTTTAGAGCTGTATTCATGGGAGGTGTTAACCCGCATGGCTTCCTCTCAGAATAGGACAAGGTGCCTTGAATTCCTTTATGCAGTTTTGGCCCATGTATTACGGTATGTTTGAGCAGTCTGTTAAGCTTGATTTTTGAGCTCTTTTGCATGATTGAGAGTTTTCTTACGCTGGCCTAATCTAAGATAGACAGGTTGCCTTGATACTTCTGCAGTTTTGCCATGTTTTACGGTATGTTTGAGCCGTCCTGATAATCATGATTTATGAGCATTTGTGTAGAGGTGTAATCTGCTTGGTTATCACTTGTAGAGATGCCTAATTCCTTCTACAGTTTTGCCATTTATTTCTGGTAGTATTGGCCGTACCGTGATCGAATGATTAAGAAGCACTATTGAATGATGACCGTTGTTTCCTGATGTTCTGCCATGTTTATAGTGAAGTTGAGCCCAATTGATAATTATATTAAAAAAACTGTATTTTGATGTTTAAGCTGCATCTTGTATGGGGTAAGAGGTGTTAACTGCCGGGTTTCCTCTCAACAATAGATAGATAGAGGCCCTTGAATTCCGTTAAGTTTTGCAATCATACGGTTCGTTCTTAAGTATCCTGTTATCAATGCCTTATGAGTCTATTGCATGATGAGGTGTTTTCCTATTGTTTTTCATTTAATAAAGACCTACGTCTTCGTTTCCCTCTGCTGTTTTGCAATGTATTGCAGTGAACTTGAGCACATTTTGATAATCAGGTATGATTTGGTTTTAGCCTTTTCGCATGATTAAAAGGTGTTAATTCGCTTGGTGTCTTCTCGTATAAGATGATGCCGCGTTATCCCTTATGAAGTCTGCGGTTTTATGGTAACTTTAGCCGTCCGTTTTCTGATATTTTAGAACTTTGTATCATCGAGAGGTCTAAATTCCGCTTGGTCTTCTCACAATAGACGTGTTTGTCTTCATATTCAATCTGCGTATTGCCTTGTATTATATAGGGTATTTTGGCCATTCCATTTTGGGAATCATAAGGAATTGTTTTTTACATCGGTTTGCAAGTGCAAGGTTCTTTTGTGTTTTAAATATTTTAGTTACGAGATTTGTATTCATCTGTAACCCATGAGATTTGAGTTTACCTTGTGTACAGGGCTATGGTGCCTTGAAGGAGTGTATGGAATTTTGGAATCTAGGCCACATGCATGTTATAACGCGCTAAACTGGTGAGTGTAGTCCGCATGGTGTGTTTTTTTCTAACCCTATGGTGTAATGTTCATCATAATTGGCTTTGAAATGTGTCGGTGCATGACAGGTAGTTGAGGCAATTTATGAGTTTCCCAGTCTGGATTGTGCTTATGTTGTAACCCCTTCGCATTTCTTATAATTTATTGTGATTATGAGTTATCTTTATCTTTCATTGGCTCAATTAAATTGGTGTATCTGTTAGAATCTCAGAAGCATTAACGGGCTTAAAGTTTCTTAAGTAGTGTTGATGGCTTCCGAGTACCAAGTTCGGTACAGAGATACAAGAAAGCGTTTGCTGTGTTGGAAGTCCCTGGGTGTTGCGAAACTGTGTGTGACATCTCTGCTCTAAGGTAGATATTTGCCATGTATTTATACATGGGCTTTGTATACTAATGATGCACCTTTTTATAGAATAGAGGGTTCTTTCGCACTTTGTTTTGTAATGTCTCTCGATTGGGTGCATTAACTGAATGGAAAATATCGATACTAGCTTAGTCGGTTACTGCCTTGGTGCTTTGATGGCAGTGTCCGTGTTATTGCAATCTGAGTAAGAGCTTCTGAAATTTTTATCCTACTGCATGTGAGTAAATATTTGCAATCATTGTTTGTCAGTCAGATATTAGGATGGTGATGATATGACCGTTGTAGCGTATGCGAGCTGTTTTTGAGGTATGCAGAGATGTCAGTAACAGGATATGTTGATTTCTTTATTTGCTTCATGAAGAGAGGTTTTCAGGCTGAACATATTCGTCTAGTACTGTGATGGCAGCCCTTCCGGGATCAACAGCATAAGAAGCTAGATTTCTTTCGCTCCGAGGCCATATATATGAGTATCTGGTATATGATGTAGAGGAGGTACGCTGCTTTTTGATTGCCAAGTTAGCGTTATGTGCTTTATTCAATAGATTAATCTTGATTAATATAATGGCTTGCTATTGGAGGTCAGGAGTGGCCCAAGTACTGAGATTTCAATAATGTCCAGGCGTCAGTATCCGTCAGTATATTTGGTGACATGAGTGCTATTGCAGAAAATGATAGTTATTATTTTTTACAAGTATTTAGGCCTATTGTACTGTGGTTCATGGTTGGTCATGGTAAGGGACTGTGGATTTGTTAGTTTGTTTTAATTGTTATAATGTCAGCGTACGTTAGGTGTTCCGTCTTAAACCTTGAGATGGGGGGAAACATGGTTGGGATGTCCGCAGCGTTCACAGAAGGAGCGGTGCTCCCAGATGTTTGGTTAGTGTTATGATAATGTTTTCCTTTTTCAGGTGTAGCAGGCGCGAAAGAAAATAATTTATTTTACGTTTGAGCTCCATCGCTGAATTAAAAATAATTAATGCCATTTTCTTTCGAAGCCTAGCATTGAGCCAGATGCATTTGCATATGAATGCAAATGTACGAGTGGCGTTGAGTGTTGAGAGTATTTGTAGCTAATTGACTGGCTATCTGCTTGACGAGCGCGGATGTGTTAAAAACTCAAAAATATATTGCTTTGTTTTTGTTTGTAAAGATTGTATTCCTTCGTTTCACATTAGTGCAGTGTTGACTGGAACTTCGGTTTCTGGCTAACCTAGTATTTAAACCGTTTGTCTATTAGATTCAGTGTTGGCTGGTAAATTTGGCCACACAGGTATTCCTTCAATAAGAGAAGCAGACCCAGCCTAGCTAAAAGATGTAAAAGGGAGGTGAGCCATGGGTTACGGAGGTGAACTAAAGTTTGTAAGCTTTATAAGGAGTCGGAAAGGTATTGTGGTACTGTAAACTGTAAATTGATAACCGGTCAGATCCGTTTGCACGATGTCCGCAGCCGTCACAGATGAAGCGGTGCTCCCCAGATGTTTGGTATAGTGTTTATATATGGTTTCCTTTTCAGGTGGCGCATGCGCGAAAGAAAATAATTATTTTCGTGAGCCACGCGAATTAGAAAATAAAAGAATATGGACGGCGGGCCCAAATCGGTCCCGTCTGATGTCTGTGATGGTTCTCGAATCATTTCTGAAATGCACATTTTCAGTTTCGGTTTTTATCATGCTTCAACCTGAAAATGTACATTCTGGTCAGCATAACATATAAAAACAATGTAAAAAAGTAATTCATGTTAACCAAATGGTCAGTTGTCCTCATACCCCAGAATGTCCATACTCCAGGAAATTGTCCCATACTCCAGGACAATTTCACATATCCCCAGGACAAGTCCATACTCCAGGACAATGACCCACACCCAGGACAATATCCCCAACCCCAGGACAATGTCCCATACCTTCAAGGACAATGTCCATACCCCAGGAACCAATGTCCCATACCTCCCAGACAAAGTCCCCATAACCCTGTCCAGGACAATGTCCCTAATCCCCAGGACAATGTTTCACTATTCCCCAAGACAATGTCCAACACCCCAAGACAATGTCCTACACCGACGGACAATGCACCCATTCCCCAGGAACAATGTCCCCCCATACCCCAGGAACAATGTCCATACCCCAGTACAAAAATGTTCCCATACCCCAGGTCAATGGCCCATACCAAGGACAAGGTCCCATACCCCAGGACAATGTTCCATACTCCAGGAGAATATCCCATACGCCCAGGACAATGTCCATACCCAGAAAATGTCCCCCATAACCTCCAGGACAATGTCCCATACCCTAGAATCATTCCCTAAAACCCCAGGACAATGTCCCATACACAGGACAATGTCCCATACCCCCGACAATTTTCTATACTCCAGGCCAATGTCCTATACCCAGGCCAATGTCCTATACCCAGGCCAATGTCCTATACCCAGGCCAATGTCCTATACCCAGGCCAATGTCCTATACCCCCAGGACAATGTCCCATACCCCAGGACAATGTCCCATACCCCAGGACAATGTCCCATACCCCAGGACATATGTCCCCATATCCCCAGGACAATGTCCCATACCCCAGGACAACTGTCCCTTGTACCCCCAGGAACATTTCCCATAACCCCAGGACAATGTACCATAACCCAGCGACAATGTATGTTGTATATCTATACAGTTCGAGAATCTTAACCTCGCATCCCTCCAGTTTCAGCCCTGTGTGACTGACAGATCTCAGATATTGTGTTCACAAAAGTGTCAATGAAAATCAAGAAAATAGGTCAAATATGCTAATTAATTTGGCAAATTAGGTACTTAGAATGCCAGATACTGTTGGAAATCGAATCAGTTTTGAGAATGCCCAATCCAGCGGATCGTGTCCGGCCCCCTGTTTAAGTCGTGGTATTTCTTTCTACTTTGATGACAGCTGTCATCAAATAAAAATGTTTGGTGTTGCCGTAATCCTCGCTTTTACGTGTTAAACCAATGACAACATTCATAAAATTAGGATTTCTTGGCGGCCACCGGAAGAAATTACGAATTTAAAGGGCGCCATCTATTAGTGAATTTTATTGTATTATTTTATTTTAAAATATTTATTATGATTTAATATTCAAGATGATTTTAAATTCAGCACAACATTATCATAGGTTTAATGTTAGAAAACAAGTAATAAAAAATAAATTTGCGAGAAAACAAATATCCAACAGAATGGAGAATTAAAACAACTTCCTGGTTTGGAATATCGGGCCTCCAAATAAAAACTTCATATTAGCAATGGATGGCGAATCCTGTTAGTTTCCCTTCGATTAATAACTCCGTAGGAGTTAATGTAAGAACGAAAAGGGGGGATCAAATGATGGTCGGTTATTTTTTAAACTGTCAGACTATACTGAGATTTTTTCAATGCTGTCATTATGTATGACACTAGCGGTTGCCCGCGCTCGCGCGGGCAACCGCGACTGATTTTGAATGGCGCGGTCACTAAACGGGTTGATCACTCTTTACATGACACAAAACTTAGAGACAATAGACCTACTGTATTTTCCCCATCTCGTTTATTTGTGCCTTTTATGCCTTAAATTGTATTCGAGAGCTGTCACGATTTAAGGCCCCTATTCAACTGAGCTATTAGCCAGGTGAACATTTAATATAAACGGACTTTTGTATATTCTTGCACTCTTGTAGGCTATATGTGAATTATTAATGAAAAATTTGTCCGGCCTTCGGGCGCTGCTGTTTGGTCAGATATTCAAGGTCAAAGGTCAATGACCTTTATTAGGCATATCATGGACCATAACTCATCAACCATATTTGTCTAAAAGCTAAATGAAGTGTCTATAACCAAGGTTTTTGGGGTCAACAAACACAATTAGCAAATATGAAAAAGATCAAATGCACCCTTCCTTGATTTTCAAAATAGTATCACTACTGCATTAATTTGTACTTCAAAACTTTGTTCCCCCTAATGTGTTGATTAAGACCTCCTTAGATTTCTTAGTTACAGCCTCTGAAACCACCTTTTGATTGTGGTACAGGGTGGATTGGTATAGTCTCCTCTTTCATTGCTCTCAAAAAGCATTCCCAAGGTCCTCATTGACTTCATATAATGTTTTTTAATGAAGTACTAATTCAATGGGAAACTTGATTTCTCCGATGGTTGCTAAAAATACCGATGTGTGATTTTGTTAAGTTTTTGGGGTGATTATGAAGGAAATCAGTTTTGTAAACATACACAGGAGGTATTAAGGGGATCAAACATATTATTTTTGATAGAAGTGAAAAAGAAAAATATTATAAGGTGGGCGACGCATCCCCTTCCTCCCAAACTGAGTCTTGTCTACCACTACCAAAGGTATGGTGGCGTGACAGATTATTTTGCGCTACAATGAAGCAAATGATGGTCCGCAAGATTAGATGGCAGCCATTAGGGTTCCAATTTTTGGTTTTAACTGGGCGGAGAAAACCTTGTGGATGCAGTGGTAAAAACCCCACCTTCCTCCCCCAGAAGATGATGTTACCTCAGACCGTTAATGGTGGACTTTTTCCACTCAATATGAGGCAAGGAGTCCCAATCAGCCTACCTGTGACCTAACACAACCACGCTGACAATGGATGCTTTAAACCACCTCAGACGGCTGCATTTAAGTTGGGGGGGTTCAGCTCCTATCCTCTTCGTGTGCATGCCGCCGACCAGCCTCCGTGGCTTGTCACCACATAACATTCCTCGAGTTGTTTTCGCTGTCTTTCTGGCGAATTGCCCGCCTGGCTCCCCGGGTAGGGTGAAGGTATGTTGTCCGCTGTGACAATATGAAGGTGGTGACCTATAAACAAGGAAAGGGGTTTTAATCAGTCCCAGCCTTGCAGGGAGATTCTTCTTCGGGCTTATTCGGTATGGTGCCCGAGATTGGGACAACGGTCTGAGCGCCTTCCGTGTTCCGGCAGTGGACACTGGTTTGCTGACAGTCTCCCAGGAGGGTTCCTAATCCCCAGACACCAGCCCAGAAGTCAGAGGGACTCCGGTGGAGTGTCAGCTCTACTTTGCAGTTCGACGCACAATCTTCTATATAGTGGAGACGTCCACACGTGGGTCTGTTCGCCTCAGTCATTAATCGCCAGATTGTGACATTTAGGAGGGGGCCTACTCTTGGAACACGGATCCCCGGGCAGTCAAACTGGACGCCATGGCAGCGGAACTGTCAGTATGTGATAGCCTATTAATGCTATCATACTTCTCCAGTTTGCCATGTTCCCAAAAGTTCCCGAGTGGCTCTGGCTCGAGACTGGCCTGGTCTTGCGGTCAGCCCGGCATTATGGCCCCGGCAGCTGTGGTTTCCCAGGCAGCTCAGATCGGCTTGTACGGGAACAGATCCATCTTCCAAAGGGAGGGGGCCTGGTAAGAGGTCCTCCAGTTTCGACGCGTTCATCCCAGAGATGACCACCCTGCTCCGAACCTGTCTGGTGCATTTCTGTAGACTGTACAACGGAAGATGGGCTTTCTGAACAGGCTGCCATGCCTCCTGTTTTAAGGCAAATTCACTAAGCAAATCATAGGATTACATATTTGACCTGCTCCCACAAAACCAGACAAAGTCGCCAGAGCCACTTTAGGAGAAAGAGATCAATAAACTTGCACAAATCATAGAAAACAAAAGAATTTCAATGCATATATTTTATTTTTTTGATGGACAAAGGGAAGGCAATGTTTACATGTTATACATCACATGTTAAATCTTGTTTCTCTCAGCTTTTCAAATCTGCACAAATCTCAAAATAAAAATTTTCCGACTTTATATCCGGTTTATCGTGGGAGCAGGTCACATATATGGTGTGCGGATAAAGAGTTCGATTCATGCAATTTCTGGACCGTAGACCGGGTTGGCATTTCATCAAGGAGTTTTTCAGGAGTGGGGTTACTATGCGTCGCTGACTGTCCGAGGTTTCTTCTTTTTACCGAACATCCACAGGCCGACCCGTAAAGGTTTCGGTGATGGCATGACCGTTTAAGTCCTCTTGTCCAATCTGGTGAAGGGTATGTTTACGGTCGTCCCCGTTCGTACCCTTGTTCCTGATTGGGATTTGCCATTGGTTCTTGCAATTCTTTATGTCGAAACAGTTTAAAAACCCACCTAAAGCTTAGTCTTTCTGGGAACTTCCTAGTTGGCTGTGTGGCTTGTGGCTGTGTCTTGTGGCCATAGGGGGTTTCGGATATACATGCCTTGTCCACGGGCGAGGCCCACCACCGCTTTGACGCAGGAGGTCTCTATCTTCCACATGCAGGCTTTTTGGCCAAGTATCAGACTCCTTTTCCCCCGAAACCGGTGTTTCTTCTCGGCCATTTTCTCACCATAGTGCAGACCGGGGTTGCAGATAGCTCAGAGAAGCCTTCATCAAGGGACACATAGAGCCAGCTGGATTTCCTCAGCTCATCTGAAATGCACACAAAAACACAATGATTGGTTGACTGGGCTTTCTTCTTGGTTGGGCCTAGGATGTTCGAGCTCACGCTTCCCCCTGGCCTTTCATTCAGACATTTTGGACAATGTCGTTGGAGTGTACTTCCACCTTCCAACAATTCTATTTGATGCATTGTGTTAGTCAGCATAGAGGGGTGGTCGCCGTCCAATCTTCTTGGATTGGTAGCATCTTGAACCAGGAGCATTAGGCCGACTATGTGGTGGGGTGTTGAACAGGGTTTGCGTTGTCGTTGGCTACCTTCTGCGACCTTCTTCCGCCACCGATTAAGCCCTGCAGTGGTATTCTGTGTAAAAGTAAGGTTGTGGAAGGATGCTAGCACTAGTATAGTTCTTTCCCTCTCAGGAGTGAGGGCCATACACTTGAGTGGTATGTGTGATACCTACCTTCCACGACCTTATGGCGCTCACGCAATTTGTTATTCTCTACCTACAAGGTGAGGTCGTTGGAAGGTTTTGTCTTAGTTTGTTTTTGTTTTTTTTTGTTGAGGAAACATTTTGCTTAAGGGCGAATCACCGCGCCGCTTGATGTGGTCGTGATGTTTGGTGCGTGCCATGTCCCGACATTTCGTGAGTGGCTCATTTAGCAGTGTAATGGGTTTTTAATAGGGACCAAATGCAATAATCCAAAAAGGTCTATCACTATAGTAGATTCAACCCATCGTGCACGCTAGTACTTCTTCGAAGGTACGGCATTGAAGTGAGGGGCATGTGCGTGGGTGGAAATTAAAATTCCACGTTAAACCTATTAACCATTACCGATAGCAGAGCAAAAATGAATCCTATTCTTTAAATGAAAGCATCAATCACGTAAGTGCATTTAGAGGCTCCATTATCTCTCAAAAAATTCTGACTATATCGTATTTGCTTCATGATATTCAAGTAATGTCACTGACTTTTGATCGAACACCAAAGTCCTTTGCACTCTCTGTCTAAAAATGTCAACAGGAAAAGCCACATTGAGCTTAGTTGTTCATGAAAAAAAACAGGTGAATCGGCCCAAATATTTTTCTTTTTCTGTCTCCTCTCATCCCAGTAATCGACGCTGTCCCACACTTTCTCTGGTGACACGATGATTGAATCTACGCATAGTAGCACCCCACACTATTAATCACACATGCTCATCAGTTCGCGATCTGTCCAAGACAACAATATTCTCGATTTGACAAATATGTAGCTGTTTCCTTATTATCTTATTTAAGGTCAAATATTGTTGTTTAATGATTTGTTACAGACTGAGATGGCTATTTACGTTGCAAAAAAACTTGTAAAATTTCGATTAAAAGTGCTTTTATGCGAAAAAGCAATGATGGCTGGCTGCATTTTGTAAGCCTAAAATATGTTGTTTTTATGACACCACCTTTTTGCTTCTAGGCCCAATTGGCTGAGCATTATGATCCTCACTGTGCCTTTGAACCTTGAATATCTGATCAAAGCAACAGAAGGCCGGACAAATTATTTCTCATAATTATTCATATATAGGCTACCAAAATATACAAAAAAGTCCTTTTATTAGAAGTTGTTCAAGGTTACTAGGACTGTTCACATTAAGTCTCTACTATTACGGTCCCTCAATTTGTTATTCTCCACCCTCACGAAGGTTGTTTGAAAGGTTTGCTTGTTATTTTTTTTGTGCGAAAAACTTTGGGGGAGCAAGGGGGAATCACTGCGCCCTGTGGATGCAGTTTCAGGAGTTGTCTTATTTTTCAACAGTGGTAATGAAGCTTCTGATGTGGTCCAAATGAAATATTGTCCAAGAATGGTTAATTAATTATCATCGATATCCACGACTGATTTTACAACAGTATTTTGGCTGTTTTCATTATAGATTAGTGGTCAATGTTTTGGTTTATTGGATACTTGTCCAGACTGACGAATTGGCTAATTTACCGTTCAAAAAACTTGTAAAAATTCGGATTAAAAGTGCTTTCTATGCTGAACAGCCTGATTGCATCATTGTAACCTCAAAATATGTTTGTTTTTTATTGACACCACTCTTTTTGCTTCTAGGCCATTGCTGAGCAGTTATGATCCATCACATGTGCCTTTTACCTTGAATATCTGATCAAAGCAGCAACTAGCAGTCGGACAAATTTTTCCAATATTATTTCAAGGCCTACCAAAATATACAAAAAATTCCCGTTTATTAGAATTTGTTCAAGGTTCCATGGACATTTTCACATTAAGTCTCCTACTATTACGGTCCTCCCTCAATTTGTTATTCTCCACCCTCAAGAAGGTTGGGTTGAAGGTTTGCTTTTATTTTTTTTGTGAAAAAAAAAACATTTGGAAGGCACGGGCGAATCACTGCGCCCTTTGATGCAGTTTTCAGATTGGCTTACTTTCCACAGTGGTAATGAGGCTTCTGATGGTGGTCCAAATGAAATATTTGTCCAAGAATGGTTTAATTAGAATCATTGATATCCACGATTTTACAACCGTTTTTGGCTGTTTTCATTATAGATTATGGGCCAATTTTTTGGTTTTATGGGATACTGACAGACTGACGAATGCTAATTTCTTTGAAAAATGGGGACAATTTTGGATTAAAAGTGCTTTCCCTGCTGAAAGAATAATGAGACTTCATTTGTAAGCCTCAAACTGTTTTTTATTGTGTTTAGGTGACCCCAAAACAATGGGTAATAGACCCATCTTTTTGTGCTTCTAGGCCAATTGGTGAGGAGTTTTAAAACACTTTCCCTGGACCATTGGGAGTTATGATTAATACCCTGGGAAAATCGATAGCTGCTTTTGTGCATAATTACAGCTCATTACATTGATAATCTGTATTTTTTTCCTTATTTATTTTTCTTATTTTTTTAACAACTTTTTTCTCGGAAGTCTGGCCCCTTTTCAAGGCGATTTCTGGTAACTGCGGGCCTCCTCATCGATTTATATGAGTAGCGAACCTACAAATCTACAAATCCAGGGTAAATTCGAATTTACCGCCGGCACTTGTAATGAGTTCGTTAAGTTCACTACACAGATCAAATATACACACGACACGCCTATATACTCGCCGTTCACTGCATGCACGCCGTATCCAGACACTCAGTAAACTTTATCATTGTCTTCTGCTGTCGCGGCTCTCAAATTTCAACCATATCGCAAAACGTTTTGGTTGACTAGTTCCCTGATTTCTCCAGATTTAGCCAATATAATTCAAAGACTCCAAAATGTGAAATTTTATAACGAAACTCGAACGGTTTTACGTGCCGAGACTGCCCGATGAATTTCACGATTCTCACTAAGAAAAATTTACAGCCAGCGCTGACTTACTCGTACTCGGTACAGCGCACAAGTTGACTATAGACTTGATCCAAATCATGGACTTGGCCGATCAGTTTTTGAGAGATGCCCATATGGTTTCATGTATTTTGGGGTTTGTGGTGCAGATTTTGCCAAAGGTTTAGCATATATATTCTTGAAACGAATGAAAAGAAGTTCAAACAAATCTAAAAAATAGTTGAAGTCTCAGGGGTGCGTGACGTATATTTTTAAGGAGAGGCAACAGTACAATCAAATCAAACTTTGAAATGACTCGTTTTGTAATGCCAAATGGTTCTGAATTTCAAGGTCACACTACAGCTTTTCATGAATATAAATTGGTAATTCAATCGGGGCTACTTCTGACCCAAAGAACTTCCCGGAAAGGTTTTAACCCATCAAGGCCGTATAACGGTCGTGACCTTTGACCTGATATCGGACCAACGCAGCCAAAAAGGCGAACAATTTTTTTGGTAATTATTCATATAGAGGCCTACCAGAATATTATACAGAGTCCTTTTATTAGAATTTTTTCAAGGTTATAGGCAACATGTGTCATATTACGCCTCTACTACAGTGTATTTTCCTTTCAGAGTGAGAGGGCGATACAGTATGATACATACCTTCCACAACCTTATGGCGCTCACGCCATTTGTTATTCTCCACCGGCAAGAAGGTCGTTGAAGGTTTTTTTTTTGCGAAGTGCGAATCACATCGCCGCTTGATGTGGTCCGTTATATTTGGTGTGCATGCCATGTCCCGACTATTTTTTTCGGGAGTTGGCTCCCATTTAGCAGTGGTAATGAGGTTTTTAATAGTACCCAAATGAAATATTTATGCAAAAGTTCTATCACTAGTACCACACACACAGGACTCATCAGTTCGGGATCTGTCCAAGAACAGTATTAACTGATTTGACAATAAATATTGTAGCTGTTCATTATTATATATATTAAGGTCAAATATTGTTGTTTAATATTTGTACAGACTGACGAATTGGCTAATTGACGTTGAGAAAAAACTTCGGATTAAAAGTGCTTTTTCATGCTGGAAAGCAATGATGGCTGCATTTGTAAGCCTAAAAAATATGTTTATTGTTTTTAATTGACCCCCAAAACATGGGTATAGACACCATCTTTTTGCTTCTAGGCCAATTGGATGAGCAGCTATAACCCATCATAGGCCGTATAAAGGTCGTTGACCTTTGACCTTGAATAGCTGACCAACGCAGCAACTAGAATGCCGGACAAATTTTTAAATAATCTTTTTGGGCTGTTTTCACATTATAGATTATGGTCGATGTTTTGGTTTATTTGATACTTGTACAGACTGACGAATTGGCTAATTTATGTTGAGCAAACGTGGAAAATTGTTGATTAAAAGTGCTTTCCATGTGAAAGATCAGATGACCTTCATTTGTAAGCCTCAAGACTTTTTTATTGTGTTTATTGACCCCCAAAACATGGGTATAGACACCATCTTTTTGCTTCTAGGCCAATTGGATGAGCAGCTATAACCCATCATAGGCCGTATAAAGGTCGTTGACCTTTGACCTTGAATAGCTGACCAACGCAGCAACTAGAAGGCCTGACAAATTTTTTACAATATAATTTTGGCTGTTTTTCATTATAGATTATGGTCGATGTTTTGGTTTATTTGATACTTGTACAGACTGACGAATTGGCTAATTTATGTTGAGCAAACGTGGAAAATTGTTGATTAAAAGTGCTTTCTATGTGAAAGATCATATTACGTCATTGTAGCCTCAAGACTTTTTTATTGTGTTTATTGACCCCCAAAACATGGGTATAGACACCATCTTTTTGCTTCTAGGCCAATTGGATGAGCAGCTATAACCCATCATAGGCTGTATATAGGTCGTTTGACACATTTGTGGTATTATTCATATATAGGCCTACCAGAATATACAAAGAGTCCTTTTATTAGAATTTTTTCAAGGTTGTATAGGACATGTGTCATATTACGCCTCTACTATCAGTTGACTCTTCACGTAACATTATAGTTTCACGCTTTATTTCGTTATCGTCTATGGAGCCCCGGACTGTGGCTCCCGCCGGACTATATCTGCTTTCACACCGGGCCAATAGCAGTACTTAGCGATTTATTCCGTAAATCGTCCCTGGGCGGGAAAACCTCATATGTGCATTTGACCTTTATAGCCCATAAGCTGCCATCATCAATTTTCCGTTCGTTGCACCCAATTAGTGATTAATTTTCCCATATATCACCTTGAAGGGGATGTCCCCCAGACTAGGATATGGTATTTTCCGCCCCGAAAAGCTGCACGTTAGCGTTTCCTGCCCATTTCAAATGGCCGCTATTGTTTTATGTAAAACCGCCATCATAATTTCTTATAGATAGAAATTTTTATCCACGATAAACAGACCAGTTTTTTTAACTGCCTGAGGGGGCTTAAACATCTAGGCGTCCAAGATGGCAGGCCCGCAAGGAGGCATATTTTGTTTTAAATGACTTAAATTGCAATTGTTGAAATAAGAACCCGTGTGATATTTTGGGAGCTCCCAAAAGAATTTATGCTTTATATTTAACGTACAGGCTTGTTTTTAAAGATGGCGGTGATTATATTCGCTCTACTGTACGTAAATTAGGAAGAAAAGCAGCCCTACCCATCTTTTCGACGTGATTTAACAACACCTTCTAATAATGACCCTAAATTATTTCCAAGATGTAAAAAAATACTAAAGTGGGGTATCGACTTGTCCTAGAGAATGCCGTTACTATAGCTGGTTACTACTTGGGCCATATAACGTATTTTAAACTGACTCTATACATATTTCATAGGAAGACAACAGCTCATTTCAACCTGATACAATAAATCATAATAAATGGGTGTGGACTGGATTTAAGGACTACTCAGTGACGCATAGTGTTCCCAGTAAAAATAAAACATATGCTTAGAAGAATAAAAATTGGTTTATTATGTAGAAGGAAAATTTAATTATGGTGACCTAAGTTTCTTTCGAGCAACTCAAGTGCTATCTTCTTGATTTAAATGTCCCCCGGAGCGGGTATAACGCGCCGCCATCATGAGTTATGATCACGTCCGCAATATACAAATGTCCATTGCAGTCTTTTGTGCTCTCAAAAATATTACTCGCATTCCTAACCCCCATCTATTTGGCAATATTAGTACATTTAACAAAACATGCTCCTACCGGCGGGGCCATTTTGACACTAAAATGTTTAAGCTCACTTCAGGAAGGTAGAACTTTATTTCGTTTAGTCCTGGATAAAATTCCTATCTATAATGAAATCAATAGCAGTGTTTTCATAAACGCTGGTGGCCATTTTGAAATAGGCAGTACGCGCTATGTTCACTTTTCGGGGCGGAAACATACCTATCCTAGTCAGGGGGACACCCCCTTCAAGGTGATATACTGGAAAATTAATCCCCAGGTGGGTGCAACAAACTCGAAATTTTTAAGGCCCGTACAGAAACTGGCTTATGGACTATTAACGCAATAGCCTAAACCCACATGTAGTGAACAGTTTTACTTGACAAAACCTCATGTAGCATTTTCGAGAGACACCAAAAACCCCGCCAAAAACTGATAATAATTTGCTTTGTAATGCCATGCACTAGAGAGGTTTTCCTTTCTAATATATTTAGATATATTTTACCTCCAATTCGAAATAAGGTTGGCATGTCCTACCCCCCCCCCCCCCCCACCGCGTTGTGTTTGCATGAGCGCGTACTCGTTTGCGTTTTTGTATACGTCATGCTCGGACCCGTGGAGTCGATAGGCGTGGTAGGACCCCAAATCCATGAGAATGAGACTAAATTTGAATAAATAACGTGTGACAGACTCCTGAATATTGTATTATTTTCTGTAATGTAATTAATTAATCATGTACATTAATATATCAATTATGAGTGAGGAGAACTGGAAAATATTCATATGAAACTTGCAATTGTACAATAAGCATGACTTGTCCTGATTGACCTTTAGTTTTTGTGGGTTTTTTCTAAATGGACTAGATTGTGAGAACTTTCCTGAGTAAGAACAGTCGAAGATGTTCGCATTAGAACGATTCGTCATGCATTATAATGCTCTGCCTTAAGCTTTTATCATTGTGTCTTTTACATAGGCCGCTTGTATTATAAGGCATGATTGCCATACTGCAGTTAATTCTGGGGACAGCCCGTCATCCGTGTGGTACAAAATAAATGGCCGACGGCCGCAATAAATTAGTTTGAGACTGGGCGACTTTCACTTTTTAACTCGTACAATTTTTTTCAATGACCAAGTGATTCTGCGACGAACATCAACACCTCACATTAAAGCTAAGAAGATTGTGGTCACGGTAAGCTAGGTTGTGAGTATCACAGCACATAAATATAATGCTATGTGATCAGACACAAAAACGTGTCGCCCGGCCCATTTCACACCCAACGATCTAGATAGGTAGGAGCATCTTGCCTCGACAGGGCGGCCTAATAGTAAAAAATGAAAATGATAACATCCAAGTGAAAAATGCCAAAGGACCAAACAAAGTCGCCACCATGTGAAGAAGCAAATGAAGCCGTGTAGTCGCAGTCAGAGAGACAATAGGCACAGTGTCTTATCTTTTCTCCATTCTAAGAACTGGACAGAGGTTGCTTGTTTTAGCTATAGGAGCAAGATTGCACACCTGTTGATGAACATAGATTTTGTGTAATTGCTATGTCCAAAACACCTCGAGCCCGGATGTTGACTTTCTTTCCAACATGTTTCAAGTGAACTGAAGATGGCGAATATTGTCTTGTCGTCGCTATGTTTTGTTGCATCAGGAAATTTTGCTGAGGACAATTCTGTTGAGTCAATTTGTCTTTGCCAATTGACGAAGATTCATCGAGTGTAGACTCTCAAACAAAGGTGGGAGAACTTTGCATAATATTTGATTTCTCAATGTTATTCTCTTTATATAATCTAGAAAGTCGTCAGAATCGTCAGAAGAGCTGCCCAAAATTTGGGTGCCTTTGGAAAAATAAATGTTAACATTAGAAGACCAGCAGGATGTGTCGCTATCTACGTGACATTCATCCTTTTAATGCAATGATTACCTGTATGGACAAGTTATAAACCATCAAGCTGCCGTTATACTTCCAGTTTTCTATTTCTCCAAGTCTACGCTTTATAATTCATCGGCCGGTTCAGACCAAAAGGACTTTTGCTATTTCGCGAAACTAGTTGACCTGTACCACGAGATTGTTTCGGCCAAGATTTATATTGGACCTGATTCACAAGAGACTGTGCGCACCCACAAAAACTGTGAACTTTATAATTGATGAGATGTTTATCTGTTTATTTTGATTTTAATAGGTAAGAAATATAGAGAATTTTTGTGCATTGTTAATTGTGTAATTATTGTGGTGATTGGTCACATATTAATTTTATGTATTAAAATCATTGTTTTGAATTTACATCTTGGTCAATTCAATCTTCTTACAAATCGTCATTGTGAATTTTATTTTAATGAACCCCGGGATGTTACTTTTCTGACCTTGGGTTCGTCCCGCAACAAATGTTCTAGCAGTCTAGGGATTTTTGAAATGGCGCGAAAATTGAATTTTCAAATGCATTTTTCTCCAAATTTCTTCTACGATCTAAAAAGTTCGCAGAACAAATTGCTTAAAAATGAGGTTTCTTGCCGTATCGAGTAAAATTGAAAGGAATTCTCAAGCGGTTTTGGAGGAATCAATCGGGCAATACTTAATGCCGATTAGGGTTCTTTTCCCATAGAGCTCCACAACCTCCAAAATTCCCCGGGGGGCCACTTGTATTCAAGGTGGATATGATATTGCGTGACAAGAAACGCGTAAAAAGGTCTCTTTTTTTCACAGGCGATGTACGCGCTTACCTTGATTAGGGTGTCAAAACAGCAAAATATAGCACAAAGGGTATGTTTTTTCGTAACCCCGAAATTGTTATGTACGCGAGAAAAATCAAAAGCATCAAAAATATTGTAATTGGAAGTACAAGCAACGCGAAGCAAAGCATTAACGACACAATGATTTGCTTACTTGTTTAGGTATCAAAACTGACAAAAGACTTGTTTATGGTACAAAACCGACAAAAATGGCTGTTTAGGGTATGTTTTTTTAGTCGGGGAAATACTTGTTTAGGGTGGCATTTCGGAAGTCCATGTTCACTGCATCATCTCCACCTTTGAATACAAGTGGCCTCCGTGCAAAATCCCACTCTACACTGAAAAATTTAAGTGTTTCGTTTTTTGAACACTTTTAAACACCTTGACGCGTTTAACGAAACAACAAAATAAAAATACCAACTTTTTGGTCAAAAAGTGGTATTGTCTTGGACCACTGCTCCTATAATTCACTAAAAGCATTGAAATTCGGCGCTGTTTTCCCATTTTTAAATCAGAGCAATGTGAATGTCAAGCTGATGAACGCCTTAACCGACCGCGTTGTAAAACAATATTATCCAAGAACAAGGTTTCAGAATTGACTGAACTGTAGGTTTTAGATGCCAAAAAAGTGCGAAAAAAATCATTCAGAGCAAAAATAACCATGTGTTATTTTTAATATGTCATTCCCTAGGTAAAATTGTTCGTTATATATGAATTTTTAATCGCAACCCTGTACATCATACACGGTTTGCTACAATATTGATTGTGGCCGTTTTGTCCGAAAATCACACTTTTCGGGTGACAAAAACTTTTTCAGCCTACCACTTGAATACTGCAGAGTCTACAATATACGACCCTTTATAAGGTTTATATATCAGTTATGGTACTACTTCTGGGATTAAAGTAATTTGTTTTGAATAAATTATTTCATATTTTCACACAGAAACCAAATTCAAATTTGACTGTCCCGTGACAACACTCAAAATTTAGCACTTTCGAACAAAAATTTTGCTTGCACATCACTCTCTGAAAGGAAGGGTCTACAGTGATGATTAACCTGTCAGTTTATGGCAGAATTTCATGAGCTTCAAATTGATACCTAACTTGTTCATTTCAGGTAATGGAATATTCCAAAATACAAAAGGTTTCCCCTACCCCTTATTTTCAGTGCGCGAAAAAAAATATTGTTCAATTAAATTGGAAGTACGAGAAAAACACAAAGAGCTATAGGCTTGAAAATTTAATCGATTATGCCCAAAGCAAGTCCCACATAGTTATGGTGTTAACTTTTTTCAACCTGTCTAAAATTGAGAATTTTTTTTTTCAATTTGCGGAATCCAAATTTTACCCAAAATTGAGCGGTTCAAGAGAACCCGCCGAAAAAAATATGAAAAACGGGCGACATTGTTTGAAAAGTAATCGATTATGCCCAAAAACATTATTCCCACAAGAAAATAGTACTACATTTTGTCAAAAAAGCTGCAAAATATGTGAGTAAATTTTTTTTTTCAAAGAAAGATGCAGTTTCAGCAAAATACCCTAGGTTTCTATGGGATCAGCAGACCGCAATACCCCCCAAAATTGCGATTATCTCGGAACGGAAACGTATCCAAACATTTTGCAGTTTTTACTCAGATTTGGATTCTACACCAAATTTTAACCTAGGGAAACATGTTTTGGTCATTGTTAAAGCACTTCACATTTTTACACTTTTGGCACTCTAAAACCTAGGTCGAATTGAAAACATGTACTAAGTGTTTAGATACTTAAAATAAACACGGTTTTTGTGTTTATTTTGAACACTATAGTTTAAGCTTCTAAAATGCCTTTGGTGGTATGGTGTTTTGAACTTCTAAACACCTTGGTCCTTTCGTGTTTATTTCTTCCAAAACGGCTGGCAAATGTATAAGGTTTTAAAAGCGTTAAGGCGTTATGTTAAAAATGTCCATTCTCTGATTTAAAAATGTGAAAAAACGATGCTGAATTTCAATGCTTTTTTAGCGATTTATAGGAGAAGTGGTCTTACGAAATACCCACCTTTTGAACCAAAAATGGTATTTTTTATTTTTTTTTTGTTTGGTGTTCGTTATTTAAACGCGTCTAGGTGGTTAATAAGTGTTACAAAACCTAAACACTTAATTTTTTACAGTTGTATTGTAAGTATCGAACATCGGGCGTCCTTCCTCCTGGTTTTGTGTAATGGTGGGTTGCGTTCCGAAGTAAAAAAAACATACCGTCGATTGTAAGCAAAATTGGTGCTGCATGGTGCGTAAGGTATTGTTGATTGTCAGTGTTAAACAGTGCAACAAGATTATATACTTGGGAATATCGGAAAATTTTTAAAAAAAAAAAAATTTTGAAATCTGCAATAAATTAGCCCTTCGGAAGTACTCCGTGCTCGTATTAATAAGTGGCGGGTTTTTTTATTTTAAAATAATAGGTGGTGGACGCTGGCGCTATTTCCAAGCCTGTATCTCATATTTGTCCTGTGCGGTATTAAAGTACCATGGTTTTTAAAATTTTCCATCGTTTTTTGATATAGAAATATCTTCAAAACTCAAAGATGATGTCACGTGGGGTTGAAATTTGAACTTATTTCAAGTCATTTTAGCGTGTATTCCAATGGGAGGGTTATTTGGTTGTGTGCGCGCCATGAGGAGGTTTGAGACCACCATCCATGCTCCCAGGAGCAGGTCTCCCTCACAAACTCAACGGGCAGCTATTTTTTTTTTGGTGGGGCCTTTGATTTTTTCCCTCTATACCTGAAAAAATAATAAGATTCGAACCCAAAAGACCACTGTATCATTAAGGTTAGCTACCTAACCACAGACCAGCGAGGATTGGTGTGTCAGAATTTGCAATTCTAATCCTTGATCACAATTTACGGAATAAATCGCTACTGCCGGGGGGGGGGATAGGATATTTGGGCTAGTTAGCTCAAGCTTTAATTCAGAAACTCCAGAACCAGCTAACATTTAACGTTTCACAGAAGGTTGTCCAAAGACGTTTCAGGTTTGGTTATGGAAACGTTTTGTAACGTAAAAATGTAGACACTTTTTACGTTCTAGAAACGTTTTACAAAAACGTATTTAAAACGTCCTTGGAACGTTTACAAACTTTTCCGAAACCTGATGGGAAACGGCATTGGTTTTTGACAACGTTGAGAAAACGTTTTGGAAACGTTTGAAAAATTTCTACCACGTTTTCTGTAACGTTGTTTATCATACTTTTTCTGGTTGCCGAACCTTCGAAACTTTCTACAACGTTTCTGTAACTTTGCTAAAGCACTCTTTTTTCTGGTTGCCAGAACCTTTGTACTGTAAGCAAGATCGTTCGTTAAGTTCCGCAACGCATCTGCTACGTTTGAACAGAATTATTTGTGCATGGATTTTGTATTTTTGTATTTGTTAAACATAGGTGTTTTCCCAAAAATATCGATAGGCCTCTCGAAATAATTTTATTTAACTCCTTCATGGATATATAATATAGGCGTGCCACGATATGCCTACATAAGCAGTTTTTGCTTGCTCGTGTTATAACATCGAGTAGTGAAATGTTTAGGTGGTAATCAGCAAAGGAAAAGGAAACACGTACGTATGTGGGTTTTCATAGGCCTATATTATGACTTTTGGGAGAAGCAAATGGCGATATTGAGATGTTGCTGTGCAGCTGTGGTGGGTCGTTCTAGAATTTTATTGAAGTAGCAACAATGATATAGGCCTAAACCTACCTGTCAGCTGTATTTTTTAAAAATACTATCCCCTTCCCTTATTTAGAGCTTGTAGCTTTGGCTTGACGATGGTGATCCGAGTGTGGTTAACCCCATGTCAAGCTGTCATTCAGAAATACGTAAATGAATGTGGGACCATGTTGCAAGGTACATTTTAGCGAAGCTTGTGTGGTTGTTCTCCTAAAATTAGCGTGTGTTATCCAGGAGATATGCAGCCTTAAAGTAAGTCGGTGGAGCACACAGAATATATCTATATGTCCATGTAGAATCGTCA